>VWZY01009502.1:343804-389853 GCA_013399075.1 Chloroceryle aenea
CTTTTCTTTTTTTTTAAATAAATATCCATATTTCCCCTGGACTGCCAGATTATCTTCAGGTCAGCGCACATCATTGGTCTATGTGACTGGTATCTGGGGTCTCTGTCAAACTTCCCTCTTTTCTAGCTGAAAAAAAAAAGACTCTGCCATTTAGAGATGGAGGATTCATTCTTCTTTTTGGCATCTCTAGGACTTCTTTTTCCTACAAGTTCAACATTTCCAAAAGAATGGGAAATAATCTGAACTACACTATATAAAACAAGGTGGGCAAGGCACAATGTCTCTTGCTGGGAATCTAAGCTGAAGTCCTTGTGCCAGAGGGTTTTTGCACACCATCTATTGCTGGTGAAGAGTCCTGCTTTTGGTGAGTGTAGTTGCCATGGTTTTAGGAAAAGCTCTGTGTTTGACATAGCTGAAAACAGGTTCTTGAAGGATAATTGATTCTCCAGGTATCTCTGCCTAAGTTTCAACACCAAAAAGCATTTTGCAACTTTTCTCTGTATGGTAATTTTGGAGTTATAATTTCAGAGAAATATTGAGAGAAAACCTCTATTTACTTGTCTATTTACTTGAAAAGAAGTTATGGGGAAAAATAGAGCAAATTTCTGTTAATCTGTTTTTCTGACCATATTCCTACTTGTAGAGGCATCATCTGGTCTTCAGTAATCACAAATAATTCTAAAATTCTAACCTGGTAGAAAAGCATTCTGCATAATTTCTATGGTTTTAATTAACAGACAGAGTTAATATACTCTGAGATCATTTATGCCTGTTCTTCAGCTGAACAGAAACATTGTCTAGCACAACAATATTTGACTTCTTTTGGATCTCTGGTTCAAAATGATAGCAAAATAGATCAAAACACAATGTGAGGATATGAGATATCGTTACTGCAATTAGACATGGCAGCCATGTTAATAAGTCATCTCAGCATAGATGGTGGGGAGGTGAGGTTATAAATTTAAACTGCCTGGGTCACAACTGTAACAAAATCAGAATATAAGCCAAAAAGACTTGTGGGAAAGAGATAATATTTTAACTATCTCTATTTTGGAAACGTTCATCAATTGTGAAATGCCATAAGAGTTAAGAAAACATTTTATCTACTAAAACTGATTGAGTGTTGTTTCTCTGTAGAGAGGAAATTCTTGCCTGTTGCTATTTTTTGTTTCTTCAGAAATTTTTTTCTCCAGAGACTGTACCAGGATTCAAGCCCTCTTGAACCATTGCTACTAGCCATAAGGTTGAATATTTTGTTTTGTTAGGGAATAAACTTGTTATTTTGTCCCAGTTAGTTAAATTAACTTTTCTTTCTGCACTGATCCCCCAAGCCCAGCAGAAAACAAAATATCAGCACTCATTTATTTGGACAAAAAAAAAAAGCATCAGAAGCTGGATTTTGCTGGGGTTTCAGCAAGAGATTTTCTTGTGTTTGCCCCCACCCCCAAAAAAAACAAAACCAAAACTAACAAAGAAACAAATCCACAAACAAAATAAACCAAAGAAATAAAAAGCCAACCAAAACCCACAACAGCAACAAAACAAAACAAAAACCAAAAAAAAAAACACCACAGAACAAAACAAACCAAAAAACACCAAACCTTTTGGCTGATTTGCATCAGTATATGAACAGTTCAAGAACATTTTCTTTCATCATGTATCGATTATGAACAACCTAACTTGCCAAACTTGGATTCTTTTTTCCTGCAAGTGTCCATCACCACTTGACAGCTCAGAAGTTTTGAATTTTTTAAACTATGTTTTTGGAAGATGGTAATGATTTGTTTTCATTTTCTGGGTGCACATCACAAACATGGCTTTTGAGAGCTCATCTAAGGAAAGAGGAGGAATAGGGGTTGTGGCAACTTTGTCCTCTGCCTTCCAAGCTCCTGTTTTTCTTCTCTACTTCCTCTGCTTCACCACAGACAAAGGGTGCATGTCCCCACACACCTCCTGTGACAGTGCCACAGCTCTGCTGCCTCTTTTGCTGTGAAAGAACAGCTATCTGGTACCACTGAGAGAGGACTCAGAGCTTTGGCAGTTCCCCAGAATAGATCCCTAATGTTTTTTACTGTGGTGGGGCAGCAGGTCTAGCTCTCCAGAGTTTTCCATCATACATCTCCATGCTGTTGTGTGCTGCTTTTCTTGCTTCTCTTCTCCTTTCCAGATCAAGTTCTCGTGTAACATAAACTCCAGTCTTTCTGGGACACAGAGAACAGAATGCCATCAGGGAGAACTAGTAATGTCCTCTGGGATGACAGCAGCTTGTGCTTAGCTGATTTTCCTAGGAAAAAAAAAACAAAACAACTCACATTTCATAGAGGAAAGGAACTACTAAGAATCTGCGTGGTAAGGAGGCATTCTGGTGTGTGAAATTCCCCTACCTCCAAAGGGCTTTATTTTAGGTAGCCTCAAGCACTGTGTGCAAAGAGGATGGGATAAGAGACGGGAATGCAATAAAAAGGATTTGATATAGAAGTCCCCAAGCACCCATGGACACAAATCTTGCTCCAGAAAGTCAATGTGTAAATTGAACCTCTCAATTCACAAAGCATCACAACATGAGTTGAACAAGTCGAAATGTAAGAGTGAGTTTGGTTTTGTCCTCTGGATAATTTCTTTTGCAGCATTTTGTGCTGCACACACAAAACACGCAGAGAGCCTGACTATGCCACAGGCTGGATTTGCAAGAATTTAACTGGTGGGACTATTCCTCACAGAATTTTCAAACAGTTCAGGCTGGTTTGGGCTCATATTGGTTATGGTTGGAGGAGAATGCACACAAGTTATTTAGGGTAATTTTGTGCTAATATTCAAAACAATCAACAACAACAAAAGACAGTGAACATTGGTCCTTCTTTGTTTGCTGTATTAACATGTTTTTCTATTCCATAAAAGTAAGCAGACTTCTAAGATTTCACCTGAGAGATATTCAGAGGGAATGGTACTTCAGAAATTGTCTCCTGAGACAACATCTAATCATTTCAGTAGGATGTTCATAGGAATAAAATGTCTCAGTGAATAGTTTTGTTTTTTAATTGTAAGGTTTGGGAGTGAGGTTTGACATTATCCTAAAATAATATTCTTGAAACCCTCTATAAAACACCAAACTCCACCAGACAGCTGATCACATTGGCTTGAAAGAACCAAAGTTTAGTTGTCTCTTTTGAACATTTTTATTCATAACTATACCTAATCATTTTTCCCCTTCTATAAATTCAAAGTCATAAAAATTCCTCTCATTCTCGCTTATTTTGTCTTGTTGGTCTAGAGAAGGGCTATTTACAAAACACTCTGTGGCTCTGTATTTACATACAGCTTAACATAATGAGCCACTAATGTTATTTGAGGCCTCCAAGCAGTATTGAAATATAGATTGTTATTAATAATGATAGCACTTACATATTACTGTTGCTGAAATGGCACTCCTTCCCTCCCTGCTTGCAAATGCTGCAGAAGAGTATGTCAGCTGAATTTCAAATGAATATGTCAGGAAAACAATACCAACCACAGCAGAAACTCCCTGCTTTACTAAACATGTTCTTTCTTTGAATTAATTCTGTCAGTGCAGATTCTTAAAGGAAGGAAAAAAAAAAAAAAAAGAAAAAAAAAGGCAAAAAAAAGCAGACAATTACATTTTGGAAACTTCAGACGGGGGTTGCAGTTCAGTTGAACTGAGCTGACTTAAGTCAGGCAAAGTGAGACTCCATCAAGCCTGATAAATCAGATAATACCTTAGATGTCTCATCATCCTTCCTGCTAAATGATGGAAAGGCTATTCGCAAAGATCCTTGATCCCAAGAGGCAGGATACACATCACAGGCAGCTGATCTTGGAAAGCTGCCATGACTCCCTTCCCGAAGTTGCCCAACTCTGCTGGCCACTCTTCGGGTCTGTCATCTTTAGGGAAAGTTGGGAACATTTGTCACACAACAATTTCCCATCTGTAGATGACATACCATGGAAATGGAGACATTGTACCGAGCATGTTGATTTTGGTGAAATATCTGATGGGAAAATTGGAGAAACAGGGATTGTTTTGACTTTCTCATTTCATTCTGATGTTGAAATGTTTTCTTTCAGTAAAGCAGACAGGTTTCATTTTGACTTTTTTACTCTGTTTTATTTCACCCTGATCGTACGTTACGATCCTTTCAATACTGTGTTTATATATTTGCCTATTATAGTAACATCTGAAAATATGCTGAGATGAAAGAAAATGAGCATATTTCATCTTTTCTCTGAATAGTATTGATTACTTCACAGCATAATGTTTGTACAGTCACTGATGGTTTTGATGGCTTTTTTTTTTCATTTCACTACAGTTTCATTTTGCCGCAAAAGCAATCTTCAAAATGGCAGCTTTTCCCACAGAAGGGAACATTTATTTACCATCAGACCTAATGTGCTATACTAACAATGTCTAATCACATTCAGCTGCCAGGATAATTAATTTGCCCACTGCCTGGTCATGGCTGCCCTTTTTCCTGCTGATCTACAAGTCCTCAGCATACAACATTCCCCTTGCACTGGAATAAGTCATCTGGTCTCCTTGCTGGGAAAAACAGGTGTTATTTCTCTACAGTGTCCACAGAAAGCCATTGCTGATTCCTAGCTCAATGTGATGGAAAACCATGGCAGCAATCAGGTTAATTTTCATGTTAAGCCTTGCAAGGGTGTGCAGACAATCTAGGAATATCCCCAGAGGCTTGAACAGCCTGGTTCTAAACAGATTCCTCATGGGGTTAGCGGATGGTTGCAATTGTATCTCCACCACCCTTATGCCCAGAGTGTTATCTCACGTCAGCTTTTGGTGCAAACAAATCCCAGTAATTAGAACTAGAGATGTACAGTCAGCGTAATGGGAATGGGATCTTTGCTGAAGGTTTGCATTTGGTATCTGATTCCTGGAAGTCAGGTGAGGCAGCCTAAATCTCCACCTTGAAGTCTAATGATTAATATACTGAGCTTAAAGCTAGGTCTGTATCTAACACTGTCTCCTAGGCTGTATCCCATGTGACCGCAGCCCTGGGAATCCCCATGTGAATTTCTACCACTGTCCCAGTGCAATAAACTCCCCTCCCATTCTGTGTAGCCCAGTGTGTGCTTTCTAATGCTCTGGGATGTGATTTCAGGATGCCCTGGTACCCATCTTGATCTTTTCTGTGCTTTCAGATTTATAAACATTTCTCCCCACTTAACTCTTAATATTCTTCAGACACGCCATGCATGAAAACTGCTGGTTTATTCAGGAGCAGTTGTCTCTGGCCATACTTATGCCAAATAAAACACCAGTAGCATAACGATGCTGTTGCATAGCTTCAGTTTTAATGCTCCAACAAGGTTTTTATTACTCCAGATTTTGACTAACAGATTCATATTTCTAGATGCTTTCCTTGTTCTCACTTTTATTTCCACCTCTGTACTGCTGTTATCTATTATTACCAGGTTGCCACAGTAACTGAATTCCTCAACACTCCTTATTTGTTTCACACCAGTTGTTATATGAACTGTATTTGTTCCCACTGTTGCCAAGATCTTGGTCTTTTTTTCGTTGAAATTTTCACCCTTCTCCCTTTTATCAGCAGTTTGGAAGTTTTAGGCTGCCTGTCAGGGGGCAAGAAAAAAGAGAGGCACCTCCTTCTCCAAGGCCCTGTATTTACATTTCCTATTGAAAATATTTCTGCTTTTTGAGGCATTTGGCTCTCACACATCATTCTCTGCAGGGTATCAAGGTTTCCACAACCCTAACCATCCTCTAAGGCGAGTCTAAGAGACTCCCTCTTCAGCCTAGTGTTGAGGGATAACCTCTTTCTGCAGGACTGTTCCGAGTGTGAGCTACAGAAAACTGCCCACACTTTGTCCAGTCTGCAGTAACATCCCCGTGCACAGCACTGGACAACCCCAAGTCCCACTTCACACCAGTACACCCTTCCTGAAACCGTTAAATAAACCCCTGCAGCGCTGCAAGGGGATGGTCCTCTCTCTCTCAATCTCTGTGTTTTGCTGCCCTCTCCTGCTCAGCTAGGAAACCTCGCAAACCTTTCGAACCGCGGTCTGCAGAGCCCCCCCCGGAATTTATAGACTCGCCTCCTATGGATGAAGAGGTCTTTCCAGACCAGAGCCTTCCTGATGGGCGCAGAGCAGCAGAGGCAGCAGGCAGCTACAGGGTATTAGCAGAGAACAGGATTAACACTTCCCACTTCACTGCTCCGGAGAATAAAAAAAAAAACCAAACAAGTGTGGAGCGAATGCTCTGCAGAAAAAGCAGTAATGAAGTGCTCCTACAGGTTGACCCGAGCTGAAGCACCCATAGGGGCATTTTCCAATGCCCATGTTTGCTCTCAGAGCAGTGAAGCTGTTTCTTTCCCCTTTTCATCCATCTTGCTCTTTACACTGAATTTGTGGGAGCTCAGGGTGTAGTGGTGGGGAGGAGGACAGATGTGCTGCCAACTTTGCAGCCACCACTTCAGTGTAGCCTCCAAACTCACACTTTGGAGTTCTCAGCCGGCCACCCAAGATGCTCCTCTCCCTGAGAAACAGCGGCAGCAAGGTCTGTGACTACAACCAGCTAAAATGGCAAAGGGCAGTACTGCCACCCCTTCACATGGACCCTGTGACCAGGAAGCACCTATCTGCCAATGGACCTGTCTCAGAACTGTTATTGCCTACCAAAGTGGGGTTTAGTCTCCATTTCCAGACGTGACTGGAGGGATCGATTTCATGATGCCTTTACTGATTTGCTTTGTTGCAGAATGAAAGCTGACTTAGGGCTGAAAGCACCCAGGGCACGAACAGCTACACGGGTGATGCCGAGGCATCAGGTGTGGAACCATTTCCTCTCATTTAAAACTATCAGAGCTAAGAGGAGTTTGGGTCTGGTTTTAGTGGATTCACTCACTTTGTCCCTGAAGGGAAGGCAAATGGTTTCTTCTAACTCACTCTTTGCCATCGAGTGCTAGGACATCATGTGATAATGCAGAAAACTGAGTCATCTTCTCCTCTTCCTTTAATGCTCTTGACTGACACTGCTGTTGTACATATTACAGAACCCATGGCTTGTTTCAGACACCAAACTCTTTTCTCCACCTGAAAGCAGATCGGCAAAAATTTATCCATTGCAATACGTGATTTACATTCACAATTTCCATGTATGATTCATAACTTTTTTCTCTCTGGAGACACAGTAAAAATGCCAAGCAAGATATTACTAACAGCAAAATATGGAATTAAATTATTTTATTTAAATAGCTTTCTCCTTCAGCAGTATTACCATATTAGTTTAATTTTCTTTGAAAGGCTAATTTGGCTAAACAGTCAAAGAAAGTATCTGCATCTTCTCACTCTCAAAAGGACAAACTAATCTAATGACTGGTAACAATGAAGGTTATATCCAACTTACATTAAGATCAGTCAAGAAAAGATTGCTATCCTACATGGAGTATAATTCCTAGTTGACTAACACTAGCTGACTACGGGCAGCCATCAGGTGATGCTTGTTCCACACAAGCAGAGAGGAGACACTAAGGCCAGGGTGGTACTAAAGGTGCTGCACAAACATGGACATGAGCATGAATGTGAAGATAAAAAAAAGTCATGCAGAAAAAAGCCGAAAGATGAGCGTGACAATTTATCTAATGAAATCATTACTGGCTTTTGATAAAAAGTTGATTGATAGAAGAAATTGAGAAAGAATTACACCAGCCAATAGAAGATGAAAATAAAGACATGGTAAGAGCTGGCTGAAAGCTCCATTCAAAATATAAGTGGAGGGACAGGGATATATCCACTACAGAGATGGTGGACAAGTTACTCACATGCTTAGTGCTCTAGGACGTGCAGGAGGTGAGCTGGAGCAGTCAGTATCATAGAAAGGATGTAACAGAGCCTGCCTGGAAAGGCAGACTTCTCTGAACAACAAAATTATCCAAATCTTTCCCAAGAATGCAGTACCTTTTGGTGATGTCAGTATCTGGAGTTTCTAGTGGAACTCCCTGGGAAAAACAAAACAGAACAAAACACACACAGATAAAACCACATGCACAGAAAAAAACAAACAAACAAACAAACAAAACAAAACATAAAAGCTGGCACAAATGCATAAAAATGTATAAATGGCTGGGAAAACTACTGACCAAAAAAAAAAAACCAGTTTTATTTTAATTTCAGATACTAACACTTACACAGAAATGTTGAGCCACAAGAGAATGGATTCAACTGAACCCATAAAAATAAAATAGACCGCATTATTAGACAGGACTTTTAAATAAGTTTTGATGTTCACTTTATTATATCCCCTTGGCTGAGTCAGGAAAACAGAACCTTGCCCTATTATTACCATTTCACATTGTTATGGAGGTCTTTGACTGGGTTCAGTTGATGCTCTTAATGGGATCTGTCAAACAATAGGATAATCCTAATTTAAATGAAAAAGCTATCTCTCCCAAAGATACATTATTTTGATAAATAGCTTTTTCATTTAGACATGAGCCTAGCAAGGCATTAGGTCATGTGTTCAGAATAGAATAGCTTCCATGATTAACACAGAGTTAACATAGGAAAGGTATAACGTACTTATGAAAAATCTCTTTATTCCAAAGAAGGAAAAGAGGGCTGGGATAGCAGGATTAATATTTATTGCCAGCTCTACAGCAACTACATCCTCACGCAGTATAAATTATTGTTTAAATTCTACTGCCGTCCAGCAAGGTGGGGGTCTAGGGAACTTAAGACAATAGATCATTTAGAGTTGCCTAAAAAATGTAACTCTATTGAAAGAAAATTCCTTGATAAGCTTATCAAAATTATTACCAGAATGAGTAATTTCTTACAACGCAGTTAGAACTTGAGCGTAAAATCAATCAAATCAGTGAAAGCAGAAAGGTGCATTTATCAAAGTAGCATTACCAGCAAGGAGGCATATTATAGCAAAAGTGGAGAAAACTGCATTTTCTCTGCTCAGAAAAGCAATAATTTGGCAAAGAACTTCATCATGGGCCTAAATTATAAAGTATATTATATATGATGGAAATCAAGCAGTGAGGTTATTACTCCCTGGAATGATGTAACTTAATTTCCTCCATTTGGCAATTAACAGAGCATGGAAAAAAAAAATACCTTAGAAATACAAGAGTAAATATATTCAGAGAAGTGGTAATACGAGTCTGATTGGTAGAAAATTTTTGGCTATGATGTCCAAACCTCACAAAGCTTGTACAACTATATCCATCACTGATTTACCAGCAATTGGACATGCTACAGAACTGCCAATACACCAGAGTGCCTCAGGACTTTTTGGAAACTCATTTTACATGAGAAACAAGAAAATCCAGACTTCTGTTATTTTGATTTAAATCAGAGCCTCTGGAGCTTTGTCAAGGCTGAAAACAGTTTGTGCTTCAGGGCACGTGGTAATCTTCAATTAATAGAGGTTGGAAGGAACACCTCCTCATGGACATTTTATCCCATGACAGCAGAACTACCTGTAGCATGTCAAGGTACATGGTACAGGCTACTATCAAAGACAACTGCTAACCCTCTCTGGTGATTCCTCTGTCCCTAGCCACTGGGGACATCTCCATGAGGATCTCAAAGGATATTACTGATGGGACATCAGCTCATGGCAGGACCCTTAAGATGGTCCTTGCTTCTTCTCCAGTCAAATGCAACCCATTCCAAGGCATCTCTGTGTAATGGATGTTGACTTTCAGGTTAAACCTGAAGGGTCACAGGCAAGTAGCTGGAATTGCAACTAGAGCTGGAAATGTGGGGAGGACATCATAACAGAAAAGATACTCAAGGAAAGCAATGTGCTTTCAGACAGAGAAGTGAAGAAAGGAGAATTGGGTTGTATACAGTATTGCTCTCCATCTTTTCAAGTCAGTCCTGAAGCAGACTTATGACTGTCAAGAATGTTATGCACAGACCTTTGGACTCAGGTCTCACTGAATATGTTCCTACCATCATATAACTTAGCTTCCCACTCACTTCCAGGATCCTAGCCCCCGATCATCCTCAGATGCACATAAGCATCACTTCAATCAAAGGCTGTTTTGCAATAAATCATCCAGTCTTCTCAAAGAAAGAAAACAAAGAAACCAGGCTGCCATGGGTAGTTTTTACTCAAAAACCCTTGCTCAGTGAGCAATTTAGATGAGATTTCACCAGGTTCATTTCTCCCTGCTTTACACTGTGTTTCAAACAGGGTACCAGCTGGCCTTCCATCCTCCACCCCAGAGAGCCCAACACTGTGAGAGCATTTAGTCTGCGCTAGAGAAGACAAGTCCTGATCACCGTGGAGGGGTAGTGGGCATGATCAACAAGGGGAATAGGGAAAGGGATGAAACAATGGCAGCAAATGGCTGAGAAATCCCAGGAGAAATAACAGGAGATAATGTGATGAAAACCCTAGACCTTGTAAGTTGAGTATATTATTCCCACTCAACAGAATCCCACTGTAAAGTACCCAGTTCCCAGTTGCAACCCAGCACTGCAGTCCCTTTCCTGAGAGTGCCAACATCCTATCTCACCTGCTGAAATGATGGCCAAATACAGTAAAATTGAATTCTTTAGGGTCAAAATTTATCCTGGAATGGTTACAGCTATCCATGTTCCAGTCTGTCCCAGTAGAGCTGTGTGGAGCTTTGACAGAGGAAATCTGGGCCCAGTCCTCGAGGGTTCGTGAACCTTTCAGTAAAACTCACTTCTGTTCCAAAAAATCCTGGGCTAACATCCAAGAAAAACTCCAGCTCCAAGAACATCCTGGCTTGCCATCGTTCTTCTGAATCCATCCACCCAGCTCATGCCAAAAATGCTCGATCCTCTTTTCATTTTAATTGCACACACAAAAGTAGTAAGGGATGTTGCTACCAGGAAAACAGTTGCAAACAGAGAGGCCAGGTGTCTGCTAAAACCATCTAGAAGGATCCTTTCTCCCCACTAGTCGCTGGTATAACAAGTGGGTATTGGTTCATATGGAATTACAGCTGCATTCCATGGGAACTTGGAATTATACACTATATTCACATCTGTTCTTGCATTGAATATCGAGGAAGAAGGAAGGAGAAACGATTATATTTTTCCTCCCATTCTGCAAGCAGAAGGGCATTTGGATTTTTGTATTTGTTAACCTACTCTGGGAAAGTGACTTTCAAACACATGGCATGAACCCAGGGAGCTGCAAATAGACAAAGAGATTTGATGGTGTGTGCCCTTGCAGATCATAGCTGCGTGCGGGCATTGTTAGAATGAGCACAGTCAGCCCGCGGCTGCCAGACTTCATTTGCTCCCCACGCAGTTCAGAAATGGCTCTTGTGCTACATCCCTGGCCCTGCTGTGGTGCCGAACTGCAAGGACCACCTGGGGTATCCGACCCCTTGGTCACTGTAGGAGATAAGAAGAGAGGATGCACAACACAACCTCTCCGGGTGGCTGCTGGGACTCAGTCATGTAGCCCACCTAACACCACCCTGATGTCACTCTGTTGTGGCCTGTCCTGCCATGGACTATCCTATTTCCAACTCTCCAGATACATGTGAAATAGCCACATTTTTAAACTTGCAGCCATATGGAGTGTCTGGTATGCTGCAGGTAGGAGCAGGAAGATTTCTACCCTTAAATGACAGCACACACTCAGAGTCTGGAGTCTCCATCCAGCTGCACCTCTTTCAGGAAGAGGTGAGGTGTACTCAGGGGACTTGGACACCCACTGTGCAACAGTAAAGGGCAGAGTGCTCTGTGCCAGGGTTTAATCAATCACAGTGCACAGCAAGTAGCTCAGGGGTTTACAGAGCACTGGAATAAAAAAGCAAAGAAATAACTATGTGGATTTTTTCAGGTGTAGTCAGACAGGGTTAGACAGGGCTAGACAAGAATGCTGATACCATTAGCACTGCATTCCTGTCTATTGCATGCTCAATGAACAGCGAAACTCTGCCCCTGGTATATGTACTAAGTGGGTAGGACAGCACTGAACAGCTTAGCACAACATCACTATATAGCCTACACGACTGACACTGATTTTCCTCCCAATCAAGAAGAAACAGGGGAAATCACTATTTCTGCCACTGCCACTTCCAGGAATTTCTGGTCGTCTGCAGAGAAGCTTGTTATCACCTTGCAAATTATAAAGAAAGCAAAAATCCTTCTGCTGATTTGACAGGTAATGCCAGCCCTCTGAGAAGCAGGTTCAGGTTTTGGTACCACATCCCATTCACTCTACAACTCTGAGAAAATTACTTGATTTTTCTGTGTCCTTCAGAAGTTAATGCAGCTGATCCAGAAGGCTGTTGTAAGGATAAAGGTCTTCACTTACCTCTGCTACCACATAGAAGGAACCAAGAAAGAGCTTAAGGAGAGGAGAAGGGGGTTATTTTTCAGCTCTGCTTCTTAATTGAATAAGCTGCTATTTGCAAGTAATTGGAGGAAAACACTTAAGTGTCTCTGAGTGAGGTGAAAGAGGAGAATTCCTCTAATTTACATCTTATTGTCACTGAGATAAATATGCTTTTCTCTTTATTATCAAATTACTGTGAATGGTGGCCAAAGAGTGCAACACCAATCTGTCCTGGGTATTAATAGATAGTATATGTGCTTAGCACTGGCAGGACAAATGATTAATGAGACCTTTCTTAATGTCAATACCTTTTAACTACAGTTATCATCAAATACTTAAATTAATGGACAGATAAAGCCTGGAAGTTTCACCTATTTACTTCAGGAAAAAAAAGTTTCTCCCTACAGCCTTCCATTCAATCCCACTTACAAACTCCAATTCTGCTGCACACTTACCCAGTAAGGAAACTGGGAGAGGTTTAAGCATGTTTACAGCCCTGATACCAAGATCCGGAGGAGTCTATACAAACTAGAAGAAGAGTAGGTCTGACAATGAACATGATCTAGCCAAGTCTCTGCTGGAGGTGGCCAGACTGACTGTGTAGCCCAGACTCAAAGCAGACACACCATGATTACACACAGCTAAGCTCAGACACCTTCTCACAGATTGCACTTTGCCCATGCTTCATCTGCCCATGCTGGATGAACAAGCACTTGGGCCTCACAGACTCCTCAACCCATTCCAGACCATTTGGATTTCATCTCTCATGCAAGTAATGCAAACAGTGGTTGAGGCTGGACCCACAGACATGCTGAACTAACCACGTGAGCAGATCCTTGATGATTGCATATGGTTTTGGATCAGTCTCTACCAAAAGCAGCCTGGAATACAAGAAAATCTAAAGCCTTCCCAGTTACCTTAACATCACAAGTGGCACTCAGATCTAGGATATCCACATATAGGTACTGGCATGTACCTGTGTGCTAGTGTCTGAGCTCCCATTAAAATCAGTGGAGACTACAGGCAGCACTCAGTTTCTTAGAGCTCTCCAGTGGCATTTTAGCACTAGATTGCCCTAGATAATCCTGTCTGTCTCCAGCTACAGCTTCAGCCAGGCAAAGCTCTCCTGTGTGTCCTCCATTCTCTCTGCAAACCCCATGCAAACAGTCTGGGTACCATGGTCTACATCGATGGCACTAGAAGCCCATAAAATCATGTCCTTCCACTGGTGAACTGTGCCAGCTGAGCCCAGAGAATAATCCACTGTAACGTGGATGCCTTTGAGCTATCAATCCATGAAGGGGTCAGTCACTCCTAAATCCTGTGCTATTTCTATCTGGCCCACAGAGATTTTTGGATGCCATCAGGCATCTCAGATAGCACTGGACATCTGTGTTTGGCAAATGAATCCTACCTTTCCACTGTCATTTGTGGAAAAAAAAATAACATAACATGCTTCCAAAAAGGAATCATGCCCAGTGTCAATGTAAATGATCCCATGAGGTGTAATGCAGTTGGTAAACAAATCCATCCTTTTGGGTCAGTTACTGCTTCTTTTCTCTGAGCAAAATTCCTACCTGACACTTTATGCTTGCAAGTCTGAATTAAATAATAGTATCTCACTTAACTCATTTTACATTTATATTGCCTCTTGCATGTGCGTGCTGCATAGGATGCTAACTGTGCTCCTTGCCAATAAGCTGTCCAGAGAAGCAGAACAACATTAATGATCAGGAAAAAAACAAAAGCTAGTCAATAATAACCTCAGTGGTAATTTCATGATGAGATACTCACTCGCACCCTTATTTGTGCCTGGGAGCTCTCGTTGTTCTTATTATGAATCCTCAGGCATGAAAAGTGGATGTGATTTCTAATTTAAATAGACTTTGTATAACCCTCCAAAAATGAATCTTCCTGAAATTATTAAGCAGGGTTCTAAAACTGCATTTTGAAGAGTGCGGCATGTTCTGAATACTGTTGTAGGTGTATAACTGAATAATAGGGACAGGCACCACTACCCTTCACGGGACAGAAATGGGAGACCCTAACCATGCCTCATAGATTTCACATAGCTGCAAGCTAACACAGGGTGGATAGAAGAAGATTTGTACTTCTGGAGACAAAAAAAAAAAAGCAGGGTAAGTTTTCCCTGAGGTATCCCAAGAGGTCATCATGGCAGCAAACCTTTCAAGCCAAAGGATTGAAAGGATGTCACTGACACTGATTTTTGGTGGGATGTGCTGTACTGTCTTGTCCTGAATGTCTGAACATCTGAAAATGAGAGTGGCAGCCATAAAGCTAGGAACCTTAGCCAAACTGGTAGTATTGGCAGGTAGACATGAGCCTCGCTACTTCAGTGAATAAATGGAGTTTGCTTATCTGTTGCAAGTTATGAAAAAACACTTCTTTCTCTGACTTTACATATCAAACCCTGCCAGAGCTCACACAGACACACATCTTGGCACCCTTTAGACACCCCAAAGCAATGTGGTATCTCGTTTATCAGAGAATCAATAAGGAACCAACAGCTCTGTTCAAAGGACTCCCACACACTTGGATATGGCATAAAATATGGACTAGCTTCATCACCTGATAAGATTAAAGCAAGAAACAATATATTTTTTTAAGATGGGCTTGCATCACTGGACTACAGCTACAGGCTGTAGTGCCAGATTTGTTACAGTTTTGCAGTACAAAGGTCTTCATTAGCTATTGCAGTATCTCAGATTGCTCCTGTATCTTTTCTCCTACGTGAGGTGGAACCTCCATCCATAGATTCCATAGGAGCAGGTCCAGAGGAGTGCCACAAAATTATCAGAGGGCTGGAACAACTCTCCTATGAAGAAAGACTGAGGAGTTGGGGTTGTTCAGCCTGGAGAAGGCTGTGGGGAGACCTTCTTGCATCCTTTCAATACTTAAAGGAGGTCTACAATGAAGTTAGAGACCATCTTCTTATCAAGGCCTGTTGCAGTAGGACAAAGGGTGATAGTTATAAACTAAAAGAGGGGAGATTCAGGCTAGATATAAGGAATACATTTTTTATGATGAGGGTGGTGAGACACTGGTGGCTCAGAGAGGTAGTAGATGCCCCATCCCCAGAAACATTTAAGGCCAGGTTGGACTGGGATCTGAGAAACCTGATCTAGTTACAGATGTCACTACTCATTTCAGGAAAAGTATCTTTTACATCCTTCCTAGCCCCTGCCCTTCGGTGAGAAGGAAAGAGGTGCGGTATGAAAGTTTCTAGATCATTTAAAATTAGTGCTGCCCAGCCTTGCTCACCTCCTCCTCATGGTCATTTCCTTCCTATTTCCTATCATCACTGTATGTGTATCTGACTTGCCATGTCTGGCCTCAAGCTCCTTGTGCCTGCTACAGCTGCCTAAAAACGCATTTATAAAACTCCTGAATGTTTTAAGAAATATTAAACATAATTTCTTGCTAGAATCATAATTATCTTCTCTCTGTGACAGTACCACAGGAGAGTAGCCATCAAGAGCAGGGTAATTAAACCATGTCACACTTCTCACCTCATGCACAATGACTGGGATCTCTTTCTACAATGGTTTTCTTATTAATTGCCCCTTGAGCATATAACAGTGCTGCAGTGCTGCTGTCCGTGACACTTTCTGCACGTCGGACACTGTGGCAACTTTGCATCACTCACTGGATTTTCTGCCAGCAGAGGTGGCATTAGCACAAAGGCAGACCTCAATCAACAAAACTGTCCCTGATGAGCTCTTCTGGAGGCCAGCATCACCTTCCCAAAGAGCAGGTCCCCCCCAAACTGGACATGCTCAACACAGGATGCCTGCAATGCTGCACACAACCCTGCATCCATGTCTGGGTCACACACAATATGGTGCCAGCAAACCTCTCCCCTCTTGCATGACCACCAATGGGTCCTCAGGTGCAGCAGTCAGCTACACTCAGGGGTCACAAACTAGGGGCATGTCAGGGAAGGGTGTAGTAGGGAGTGTTGGGTGCTCCTCTCCCTTCCTGACTTCTCCCTCAGTCAACTCACCTATTTAGGAAGGCCGAGTAAATCACAGGAATTTGGGTGATCACTACAGCAGGGGAGCTGTGTTTGGGAAAGCAGGGGCTTTGCAAAGGATCTTGAGATCCATGCAATCTTCCACAGATACATAAATCCGTAGGTGTGTGAAGAACTAAGCAGGACTAAGGAGGGATTTTAACCTCCATACTGCAATCCATGTACAGTTTTGGGCCAAGTAGACTGAAAAATATTTAAAAGCTTACATTAAGCACTACTCACACTGTTCAAGAACTATGAAAAAGGGACTTTTGTGAACATTTTGAGGGAGTGATCACACAGAAGATGAGTCTGATCTGACTCTTGCAGAGAAAAATGTAGATATTAATGAGCTATTTCACAAAACAGAGAAAGAAATGTCAATTACATGGGTTGTCAGTCGATAAACCTCTTTCAATTCTGCCTCTACAATTTAAGCAAA
Source organism: Chloroceryle aenea (assembly GCA_013399075.1). Lineage (NCBI taxonomy): Eukaryota > Metazoa > Chordata > Aves > Coraciiformes > Cerylidae > Chloroceryle > Chloroceryle aenea. Next base: position 360,614 of record VWZY01009502.1, read on the forward strand.
ATTATTACCCAAAGAACCAGTGTACCTTCATTAAAAAATCAAAACAAATCCTACTATATTTTCACCAGAAGAAAAATGCCCCTGTAACAATACCTTTCTGATCCTGCAGTAGCATTCAAACCTCTGATATGATAGAAATAACTGCAGAGCAAGACAGTGGTGGAAAGTCAGGACCCTTGTGAAAGGTTTGCAAACTACTTTGGGATTCACAAGGGTGAGCAGGTCTCCAGCATATGGCTGAAGTAATTCTTCTTACTTCCTGGCTTCACAGAGCTGCTCAGGATACCTAGCATGGCCTCATAACATGGCGGGGGAGAACTCAGAGATTAAAACCTGTGTTCCTCTTTTACCACACAAAATAAGAACATGTGGTTTGCAGAGTCAGCATCAAATGGGCATGACCTGAAAACCAGGTCATTTCCAGAGTAATCTGTGTGTTATGCTGGAGGGTAAGGTGAACTTGAGGGAGTGCCGGCTGCTGGGAATGAAAAAAAAACCAGTTTGAAATCAAATGCCCAGCATTGTTGAATATCTCTGTCTCGGGACACAGCAGTTCTTGGTGTCAGGAAATCTTTCTAGTGTGCAAGCACGTGAATTAACCCCTTCCTCCAGAAAACATTTTGTCTTATAACATAGCTGAAAAATTATCAATTCCATGGCTGAGATGATGCCAAAATCCACTTCAATGACAGGTGCAAAATGATCAGAAAAGAATTATTATCTCCATGGTATACAGGGGGCAATTGTGGCAAGGAAAGAGTCTGCTGGGAGCTCGGAGAGGCAGGAGCTCTGGGGTTCATAGCTGGCACTTTCTCTGAGTGCCCGTGCATATACCAGTTTATGGTATATACTAAATTTCCAAGCAAAAAGAACAAAAGCAATTAAGAGCCTTTCATCATAATGGCTCAAAGAGGGCACAGAGTCCAGAGATCTGAGCTTTCAGATTTTCAAATAAAAGCATGTTTTCAGCAGATCTAAATCCCCTTTTCCTCTCTCTCCCCTCTCTGGTCCCCACCTCTCTCAGAGAATAACTTACCAGTACCCCACAAAGCCACGTGGAAATGCTGCTTTTAAGCAGATTAATGTGGGCCAGTGCCAGGGGGGTGGGGGTCACCTCTGAAGACTGAACTTTTACAGATGACAATTCATTGGTTCACCACTGGAACACTTTTGCAAAGGCCTGCAAGCAAAGTCTGTTATTTAAATCTCACCTACAACACCCTCAACAGAGCTCCTTATATCTAAAGAGTTTTGGGTGCACACTGGGGTGTGAGGTGAAGCAGGAACTTCTTCTGTCCAGTCACAGCTTTGATACTAAAGTCTTCCTCTGCATCTAAGTCATCCTCTCTGCACTGGGGGTCACAGCCACAGACTATACTATGGGAAGTCCAGCAAATTATGGAGGAAAAACTTGCAATTAAATACACAAAGTGATCCTTAAGTTACTTGTGAGTCAGAGCTGGGAAGAGTTAATACAGCAGCTGCAAAACCTCTGGGTGCAGGTTAGGGTTAGGGTTTGGGTTATTTATTAATACCCATTTGATAGACTCCTCCAGCTGGAGCATATCAGCATGTCTCAGACAGGACTTGGGCAGTACAACAGTTACCAGCTATTCCCTCTGTCTTCTGGTGGATACAATGGAGTTACGAGACTCTGCAACATGTTTTTATCCGTGCATGAACAGCAGACTCTTATTCCCATGAGGCAGTAAGGACCTACTCCACATGAAAACAGTATTTTCTTCCCTGCAGAGCTAGGCTTGCTGGACCCAGAATCTCTTTTCTGGTGCATCTGTGTGGTTGTCCCTGGACACTTCCTAGTGGGGGGCCCCAACCCTAACCCTTACACTTTGGGGTGTCACAGCAGAGACCTAACAAGTAAAGAAAGACTCCAGTCCCCCTGCCTATCCTTTCAGGTTTCACCTCTCCCCAGTCTCATGGAGAGTGATAGCCACATGATCTGCAGCACCACGCATCAGTCATCCAAAAGACAAGACACGGGAGAAGACAGGGAGATAGGGACATGCACAGTCAGTACGTCCCACTCCCTTCCACATCCTACCTTCCAAACTGGAGGTTTCTGAAAGCTGAGGGGTATAACCAGACAATAAAACTTTGCAGACAAATTTCCTTATGTGTGTGCTTGGGAGCTGGAGTTAGAGGGCCATTGGATGGGACACCTACAGCAGCTTTTGGGTTGGCATTCACCATGTCCCTCTGTTTTTGCCATGCTGCAATGGCCATCCCACAGCTATTTCCAGAGATGTAGGAGTAGATTGAGGGAAGTCAGAGATGAACCTTAGACTTCTACCTCTGAGTCAGACTGAGGAGAGAGCTGCGAAGCTAGAAAGGCATAATAACCCTCACTCACAAATTCCCTGCTCCAAGAAGAGTAACCCATAGTGCCTGCTGCCAAGGTGACAAGCAGTGGGGTGGGGGTCACCCACCAGCCCCACTGGGGCTGACTCCCCACTGCTCCGCACTGGGAAGACAGTATTTATCTGGGCAGTCCGGCTGTCACAGCTAGATATCTCCATCCTTAAAGACCAAACCTCAGACTTTGCCCAAACTCTGTTGACTGCAAACAAAACAGCCTGGGGAGAGGTGGAAATGTCTGCATCATCAAGACAGATCAACCTCACACTTTGTGGGGTTGATCTGGATGTCTCCTCCTCTTCACCTCCAAAACAACATGCTGAACTTCTTCCCTTACATGGCAAAAATAACAATACCAGCTGCTGCCTTCATGCTCTCTCTGTTACATGTTGCCTGAGCAGACATCACTAGAACATTATGCAGATGCAAAAGGGAGAAATTCCTCCATGAGTTATTTAAAGAAAAATCATATGCATTTCCCTTTCATGTTGATTAAAGGTTTGTATATTTTTGATTGGATCATAGATCAATTTCTGGGGGTGGGAGTCTATATCAAAGATAGTTTGTTTTCATTGAAAAGGTTTATTTGGCAAATAAAGCTAATTTGGCTAATTAAGGATGAAAAGGAGAGCACCCTCCCTTTTACTGGACAGTAAACTGTGGTCAGTGAGTTAATAAAACAGAAAAATAGTCATCATGGTGAAAAGAGATGCATTTTTTCAGCTTCTCACCTTCATCTTGGAGAAGAGCAGAACTCTGCATTGCTGGATACCCAGACGTGCTCAGGGGTGGTGCATGTTTGCACACTTCCCACATCTTTCCTCTTGACTGTGACCAACAAGCTTTGCAACCACAGAGCATCCTCTGTTTGCCACGCACTGAATCCATCTTGCAGCTGCTGTGCCTTTCACCACCCCTTAAGCACTCTGAGCCATAATCAACACCACCCAGTAAAGAAGCAAAAAGAGTCTGTGTCTGTTAGGTTAGCAGTGAAATTTACTGTTTAAGAAAACAGGTGCTAGGAAACAGGTGAAAACAGGTATCAGCCTGGCAGGAACTCACCCACACACAGAGTGTTGTGAAACTGGACGGGCAGGGACCTTCCCGGGGAACAAGAGGGCGGTGCAGGAAGAACCTGAGAGCCCCTACACAGCACAGGTGTACGCAGCAAAGGATATCCCCTAAGAACAGGTCAACATGGACTCTGTGGGGGAAGTTGATCCTACACCCTGTCAATCAGCAGGGAGACGGGTCCCAGCAGAAGATGCAAATCCCGGGCACCACTCGGGCAAAACTCTGCCCTTACTCCAGGTCTTTGGGTTTGGCCACAAACGACAGCGAGTGCAAGGGCAGGCAGATCCAAGATGCAGTTTCACACGACCTTCCTCCCTGAACCAAAACTGCTGACGTCCACCCAGCCCCGTTTCTGGGCACGGATCCAGGGCCTGCCTGTGAAAGTTTGTCCCCCTTCCAAAACATCTCAGCTGGAAATGCTGAATCCCTGAACCTGCTCCAAGAATAACCCTGAACCACGGTTTACCTACATGCAAACACAGCCTTGGTCTGCCTGCTGCACAGGTCTCCAGCAACAACCTGAAAACACTCCCCACTACATCTCCAAAACAGGGGTGTGCAGACAAAAAGCAGCTTGCAGGTTCACTAGGGCAATCCATAAGTGATCCTGTAAATGACACACTGGTGCCCTCAGTTTTTACCCAAAAGCCCAACTGTCCTACACACTCTGCCTGGCTTGCTACACTGTAAACACCACCACTTTGGTAACTCCAACCTTCTACTTTCTTCTCCACAGGTGCTGAAAAGCCCAGACCTCATCTGTGCAGGTTACAAGAGAAAGACTGGAGAAAGGAGCTGTTGGTTTGGTTTTTTTTTTCCTTTTTTTATTTCTTGTGTTAGTCTCATTTACCACCTAAAATAAATTAGGAAATTATTCTTTTGAGAGGTGTCCTTATCTATAACAAGATACCTGGATTTCCATATCAAGGGGCTGGCTCTTATTTCTTGGAGATAATACAAAAAAAATCCCCAGGGAATTCACATGTACATTCAGTGGCTGGTGAGAAAGCTGTTGATAAAAATTAGAAAATACTGGAGGAAGAATTAGACAGACTGTGTTTAAGGATTATCTCTATACCCAAATAGGTGTGAAAAAATAAATAAAAGCAATAAAGTCCATTCCATCTAAACAGAGATATAGACAGGCTCCTTTTGCAGTAAGAAAAGCAGCCACAGTAGTTCTTATTGTCAAAAGAAAAAAAAGAAGAACAAAGAGCTTGAACTCATAAACTAGCAAGTGAACATGATTAAAATAATCTATAAACATGAAGCAGTCAAAATAGGAATGTAATTAGGACAGTGAAGGAGAAAAAAAAAGAAACACCTGAACTACAGAATAACACTGCAAAATAACATTTCAAATAGCAGTTTAGTTTGTCTCTACTTATAAGGTGGGAGGAAATGAGCTTAAAGAAACCTGATAAGCTGATAACTGCTTTATACCAATTCATTCCTCCCTCCAGCACAGCTCCTTTAATGGGACCTTTGTGTATTGGAGAGAAGCAGGGAACTGACTGCCATCCTTGGGGTAACAGTTAAAATCCTCTTCTCAATGAGACGTTTAACCCCAAATATGTTCAAAGGGCCATGGGACAATAAATGGGCTGGAGTAGCTTCTGAAGAGTGTTCCACCCCAACTCAACCAAACGTGGTGGCCAACAGCTAGCATGTGGTTTAATATTGCTGTGAGAAAAAATGACTCTTATGGTCCCTGGGTAGATTCAGATGCTCTAGTCAACTCCTGCTTCAAGCCATGGATAACAGCAGAAGCAGCACCTCTTTCCCACCTCCCTGTCAAGGCTCACGCAGTCTGAAATCACCCTGATCAGTAGGCAAATGGCAACTGCTCCCACCAAGTCCACGGTCCTAACAGGTGGCATCAACAATGAGCAAAGGACAAGTGTCAGGGAGGTGGGTGCAAGGCAGGTCATAGGTGAACACTGTCACACAGTATGTGACAAGGAGAACTGGAATAAAGAGCTTCAGCTAATGAGTGGATAACAAGGGACAAGGAGAACAAAGATATCTTACATCTGCTCTGCAGCAAGTCCTGGAAACCTGGGAAGACACAGAGAGGAGTGTCCAGGAAGAAGCGCTGGTACTCCAGAGAGGCAAGGTAGTGCTGTTCATTGAGGTCTGAGGATAGAGGCAGATGAGAGTTCTCACATCACAGCCATGAGCTGTGACCTCTTCCTAGTCAAGCTCTCAATAGGCAGATACCAAAGCACCTGGGTTGGACCAGGAAAATAACCTCAACTCCAGCCAGAAACTTCAGTGAGGAGGGAAGGGAAAGGAGCAGAGGAGATAGGACATTTTCTCAGCAGGAGAATTACCATCTCTTGAGAGGTCAGAGATGCACCTGCTCTCCAGCAGAAAGTCCCTGCATCTTCTTTGTCTTCCCCCAGGGTCTTATCAGTGCTATCAGGACCGCTGCAAACCCCCATGAAGCCAAAGGAGAGGATTCATGACTGAGATCGTGATTTGGGGATGTACCATGAAGATGTTCAGCTCTGAGGGATTTTCGCAGCACCCTGAGAAGAGATGTATCAAATGCAAAGAAAACAAAACAACTGGCTCCCTGCGTGGCCATGGTTTTTTTTCTCAAAGAGGCAGATGTCTGATTCAAGGATTTTGGCAGATACTTATGTACCAGAGCTATGGAGACCATAGATAGACAGATGCCTACATGGGATACATTTGCATGAGGGGCATGTTGCATGTGTAACCATAGCCTGTTCATCAACTCTAAAAAATAAATTTGCATAAATCTTTTTACACTTTTGGAAATAAGTAGCAGCCCTATTTAAGGCTGCTTGTTTGGTAAACAAGCGAAATTTTGCATCTAGCTATGAGAACCCTAGGATCCATATGTTTTTTCAGTGGTCATCAGCATCATATTTATCTTCTCTATTACGTACAGTGATAGGACTAGGGGCAATGGCAGCAAACTGGAGCATAGCAGATTCCAATGAAATTTAAGGAAAAACTTTCTCACACTGAGGGTGACAGAGCACTGGAACAGGCTGCCCTGGGAGGTTGTGGGGTCTCCTTCTCTGGGGACATTCAAAACCCGCTTGGACCTGTTCCTGTGTGACCTGCTCTGGGTGGTCCTGCTCTGGCAGGGGGGTTGGACTCGATGATCTTTCGAGGTCCCTTCCAACCCTTAACATTTTGCGATTCTGTGATCAGCCTACGAGCCAAGTGAGAAATGAACTTATGGAAATTAGAACTTGTGTTAGTCTGTGCTGCCTGCTCCCGCAGTGGTGACTGATACTTAGAGGTGCTCCAGTCAGCTCCAGACACTGAAAAATCCTGAGTCAGGACTTAAAATTCACTTGTCCTGCTTGAAAACCCACAAGAGAATTTGATATTTATGAATAATAACAGCAGCAGCAGCAACAACCTTGGTGTCTTACCCTTGGCTTTCTGCCATATTTCCAGCTTGTATTTCTCAGCTAGAATTTACTTTTTGATCATGAAGCCTGAGGAAATCATGTGTCAGAGAGCCCTAGGAGCTGGATGTATAAGGAAAAAATATATTGGAAAACTAAGAGTAAAATTATACAACAGTGTTCTGCCTGGCATCTTTACAAAGAAGGCATATATGTATTTCTTTCACTTACCTAGACAAATCTAACAAACCTCTGTCCTCTCCAGCAACTAAGGGACTTTATGAGACAATAAAACCACAGTGAATAAACTGAGATAAGGAGCATAAGGAGCAATAAATGATTGGCTTGACAAAAAAAAAAAAAAAAAAAAAAAAAAAAAAAAAAAAAAAAAAAAAAAAAAAAAAAAAACAAACAAAACAAAAAAAACAACCTACAGCTTGCCTTGCAAAATACTGGAACTGCTTACAAACCAGCAGGGAAGAATTAAACAGCTTTACAGCTGATTTCAGTCTGCAGGCTTTGAGGGAACAGGGGTTTGCATCCCAATGACCTTCTACACACGAAGCATTTTTATCTCCCTTTTTTGTGTCTGCATATTTGGACATTTTTAGTTGTGTTCTTTTCCCAATGTCTTCAATTTTGCCTTGAAAAGGTGGAATAAGAGAGCAGCAACAGGAAAGACAAAAATATCCTTGATTTTCATTTTTCAAACATGGCTAGTTTGAAGGCAAAGAGGAAAAAAGAAAACACATTTTATTTGGTGGGTTAAGGCAAATGCCCCATTTGGGGAAAGAAAAAAAAAAAAAAAAAGCTGTTTCCAATCCAAACAAGCTTCTGCAACAACCTTAAATCTGCTGCCTCAGTTTCCTTGTGTGTAAAACACACTAAAAATAGCTTCCTCCTAGAAGAAGCTCTGAGGAGTAATTAACTAATGCTTTCAAAGTAGCAGCACAGACTAATTACTATCATTATGCAGGAGAGGAACAGTCGGGGTTTGCTTTGGTCCTAATGGTGCTTGTTTTCCTGGGCTCAACGAGCCACTGCATCAGTGAGCCACTGATGGGGCTGTAAGTGGCTCCCCAACGCGCTGCTGCAGTTTCTCAGAATATAAACACTAACAAATTAATTTAGCTCTCCAACAGCCTCCGGGAAGTGAAGGCTCCAGCCTCCACTCAGCATGGCATGCTGGGGAAAAGAAAAATAATGTTATTCCCTTTATTCTGGGCTGATAAACTGCCTGGGCTAAGTTATGTATCTCCATCTGCCCACTGATTTCCCCTGCCAATCTAATATGGTTACGCCAGCAGGAACACCATCATGGCTCTGGTGCAGCACCCGGAGCCATTCCCTGGGAGGAAGGAACTGGGGATGGGTTCAGCACTGGTCCACGCTAGTGCAGGCAGAATAGGGGAAACCACCTGATTTTAGGAGTGATGGAGAAGGAAGGACTTAGCCTAAAGACACGAGATGCGCCATGTGCCTTCTGGCAATAATTCTGGTCCTGGCTGAAGACCAGGAATGATTTAGGGATGGCTGAGGTATGGACATTGCTAAATTCATCAATGGAGGAGTGACTTCAGGCCTTTTACAAGCAGAGAGGTGTTACAAAACTGATCAACAAAACTACAATGTGCCCAAGTAAAGGTTTATTTACCTGGGAGAATAGCAGCTTCTCTGTCATCCTCAGGTTTTGTACCAGGAAAGGCTGCCAGGTCAATAGATCTGTGTGAGTGCAACCAGAAATTAGAGTGGGGTCCAAGAACAGGCTGCTGTTTACAATCTGCAGAGGTCCATCCTCTGCAGGGCTTTTCCTGGAGGATGCACTAGAGATAGGCAGAGACACCATCCTTCAGCGGCGTGACACCACCAGCACCTGCAGACCAATACAAGGCTTTCCACATGTTGGAAAGAGAAATAGCCAAGTTCAGGCTAAGTGCAGGTTGGGAACAACAGTTCAGATTTAATTGCATTCCCCAATGAGACAACTGGAGAGAAATAGTCTTGCTGGTAAGTGTCTGTTTGCGAAGGCCTAACGAAGGAGGGGACGGGAATAGTTCTTGGCCTGAACATCTTCCAAGGCTGTAGCATAAAGACAAGAAGTTGCTGGGAAAAGGCAGAGTGGAGGAGTCCTCTTTCACAGCTCTTTCTTGAAAGAGTTTTTTAATTCAATACTTCTATATGTCTATATGCATCCATGCACATACCCACACAAAAAGCAAGGCAAGAAGTCAAGTATTAGTGTTAGTGTTTGAAAAGGGGATCTAATTAAGCAAAATACCTTCAACCTTAAAATCTTCCATACAATACTCTAAAAACACTTTCAAAATAAAACATGATCTTTTTAAGTGCAGAGTCACTGATAGACCAAAATTTTAAGTAAAGCCTTCGAAGTCCCTTCTCACCTCCCCAGAATATTTTGGAGATGGGAGAGCCATTCAGACTCACCCTCCCTAACAAACTGGATGGTAAGGTCTTTTGTCATCTGATGGTGAAAAATTAGCCCTGATGAGCTAATTTCTGATACAGATGTGGAGCAAGGACTGGCACATATGGGGATATGGAAGAGATGGGAAGAAGGAGGCAGTCTCAGCAAAACCAAGGTGCTCTAATGCCACTGAGGGAGGGTGACGGTACCCTGTCTGGACAATCTGGGGCAGGTGCCATCAGAACAGTAGCAGTGCAGCACAGACTGGCTGTATGCAGAGCAGGATGATGGAGTTGCAGCTCTGTGGCATGAAGATGGGAGTGAAATGCTGAGCCACCTCTTGCTGCCTAGAAGCAAAAGATCTTTCTTTCCCCCAGGAAAAAGGTGCCTTTTTAGAGCCAGATAGGTCTGATCCTCCTGCTCACTCCAAAGTCCCTACAATTAGTAGGATTAAACTTGGAAAACACAGCCTGTGTTACCCCAATATGACATTAGATGTCACCCATGCACTGCATTTACTGCCTGTCCCTCTCTCCCGGTCCCCACATGGGAAAGTCATGCACAGTCCATTACCCCTCACACCCAAGGAGTGGTGATTCAACCTGGAGGGATCACTGAAGGTCACAAAGTCCAAGCACATGAAGATGCTCTCAGTGCCAAGAGAAATGCCCACAGCCCAGGATCTGATACCTCAGCCTGGGAGAGGTGGGACAGGACAACAGCATCCACACGCCCATGGCCCTTCAGGACATGGGTAGATATTTGGCTATAACCCAGAAGAGCCAGGACTCACAAGTTGGTCCAAGATGCAGATGCTTAATTCTGTGCACAGTCCATGACCTGTGCCAGCTAGCACTGCTCATGTCTGGGCACCTGCTGGGAAGGCTGAAAGGTGTATATGTAGGTCCCCATAGGGGTGCACCTCTAATTCAGCTAGAAAAGTAAGTGTACAGTTGTACGGACTTTAGACATCACATGCCACATGTCCATGGACAGGTAATGGGTCCTCAGAGGGGACTGCAGCCAGAGATGACACAGAGGTGTCTGGACCACTCCTGTTTTGTAAGGCTACCAGGGTGTTCTGCATCTCCTCACCCATGCTCCCCTGGCTGAACGCCTCCTTCACACCACCTCTCCTTCAAGGACTGCTTTTGCCCTCCCACTCCTGTGTAAAAGGAGCAGAGGCAAAGCAAGCCCTTGGAAGGTGGCCACCAGGCTGCAAAGAAGGGTTGGAGCCAGCTGAGCAGCCTCATGCTGGGAATAACCCCTGGTGCCATTTGGGTGCTGACCCTATCCTACACCAAGTGGGTCAGGATCTCTCCCAGTAGTGACCAGGGCCAACAGGAGGAATCCCAGATTCCCTGAGTCCTGCTGATGGGTGAAGGATGCCGGCCTCACTAAAGTCTGTGGAAATCCCCTTCCACATTCCCAGCTGCAGTGTTTCCTCTCTTTTGAGGGCGTGTGGTGGTGGCAGGCGGAGGGAGGCACTTTGGGGAACATGTTTACAGGGCTCCTGCCAAACCACAGGAAGTCTCAGCTTCTGGGGATGAAGAATGGGAGGAGGAGGAGGAGGCAGAGGGGGCCAAGGCTCTGTCAACTCCTCTCCACCACCACCAGCAAACAAAAGCCATAGCACAGCACCACTGTTATGCTGGGCCATATGAGATGCAGGAGGGGCTGGAACCTTCTCCCCTTACTGCTTTACCTCAGAGATATCTTCACCTGCTAAGCAAGTGAACTCCATCAGCAAAGGAAGAGAAAAGCATCTGGGAAATATGTTGCTCCTCTACACACATCTAGTGTTAAACACACTATGGTGGACACCAGAGATTTTGGCTCTGGCAACGGAGGATAGATCCATCAGCTCACAGTGCAGAAAGCTGATAGTTAGCTGTCTTAAAATTGATTTGTGCTGATTTCTAAATACGATTCATTCGTTGCATTCCTATTTACACATCTGAAGACTGTCATCTTGTACAGTTCTTGGTGTCTCAAGGTCTGTCAGCAGAGCAGCCCAAGCATCTAAGGAGTCTGCTGCCATTGCAACCACTCCCAGTCCCAAGATGTCACTTGCCCAGTGAGGCTATCAAAAGCTTGGGCAATATTTGAAGATGGTCCTCCTTGATCAGAAGGTGTTGGACATCCCTACAACATATCCTATAGAATGTCAAAGATCTCTTGAGAGTGTCATCACGGGGCTCTCCTCTGCTGACGCCACCTGAGCAGGATTTGGGCAGCAGGTCCACGGTACAGTAAGCTTTTCATATTCCGCTTGATTTCATTAGGGACAACAGCCTTACAGCAGCCAAGAGCTATCTTGGAGTGTAAGGCTTCGCCCTCGCTGCCCTGGGTGGCTTTCATCTCAGAGTGCAAGACTTTACACTTGCAGTCTTGGGTGACCTCAGTTGCACTCTTGGTGAAGACCGTGCACTCCTAAGTATCTAAGAGAAGCACTGCTCACCATTCACCAGAGAAGTTCTTTGTATGGCTGCTCCTTGTCCTCACCATTTCACTTGTTCAATGAGGACAGGCACTCCACATCCTGATTTATCTATTCACATCCGTGGGGGCACAGACAAGAGGGAAAAAAAAACACCTACCAAAACACTGCCTCATATGATTCAAACCATTCAGAACTGAAAATTAATTCATTACAGACTGGATTTAAGTCCTAAAGAAAAATGTAAGTTCATTTACTGGGCATGCTGTTTCAGAGTGAATAATATAGCTCTGTTTTAATAGCCATTAAACAGCCAGATTCAATAAAAGAGCAAAGTTCCCAGAAGGCTTCAGCTGACAATGAACATCGTCAGGAACAGAAGTTACTGTAGTTTATATAATTAGTACTACTCTCCACCCCTGTTTGGTAACCGCTTTATCAAATCGCAGATGTCCATGCGGAGTCAAGTGTTGCTGGAACACCCTGCAGTCAAAATCCTTGTGCGGGCTCTTATATCCTGCAGTGTTCATTATCATTAATTGAGTGTGTACAATTCCAGTTCCCAGAAGAATGTCCTCTTTTATTAACTAAGCAATAGTTAAACTCAAGAGAATTCAACATACATTTTTAATACAAATTCAACAAACAGTATTGACATTTCCTTTTGGTATACAGCAGCCTTTTACAACATGAGCACCATTGTGATGATCCAGGGAGATTGTGCTTCTCCTCTCTATGCTATAATCCCCAATTCTTTAAACCTTTCCTCCTAGGTCTCATTTCCCAGGTCTTTGTATCACACTATTCTAGACTTAGATTCAGAAATACATTGCCCCACTTCTGAGTACTAAACTTTGAGTTTCAGGCTAGGCTATATGCTTGTTTACACATCCCAGTATGCTCTTTGCTATCTCTAGAAGAGGGTGGATTTCCTGACTCACATTCCTTGGTAACCCATTGCTCAAACCGGTTGTTCCCCATTCTGTATTTGTGCAGCTGTATGTTCTTGCCTTATTCCACCCCACGCGTCTCCCAACTGAATCTCATGCTACTTTCGAAAGACTGTTCTTCCAACCAAGTTGAGCCCACCCTTCATCCCAATTTCAGTGTCATTCTCAGTCCTTCCTGGCTCTGCATGCCCTGTGGATCAAATAATCCTCCTCTGTATTCAATCATCCACACTGCAGACCCATGCTCATCATTGCCTTCCTGTCTTGGAAGCCACATAAACAAGCAACTGAGTCATGTGGTTTAGAAGATCAGTGATGAAAGCCTTGCTGGAGCCAAGGCACGTGGTAACTACTGCATCTCCCCTTTCTAGAAGGACTCAGACAAAGAAAATTGGATTGATCTTAAAGTTTTTCTTGACCATTCCTAATGACTGCTCCCCATCTCCTTCGTACCCACATTATGTTTGTGAAGTGGTCATTTGATTGCCTGCATTTTACTTGTTCTTTGCAAGACTAGATGTTTCCTAACATATTTCCCCTGTTGGCTCTGTTAATCCTATTTTACTGAGCAGACACTGTAGCCCTAATGTCTTAATGGGACTCTGTCTCATCAATCTCCTCATCCTCAGAAAGAAACAGTCCTGTTACAGGTCACTAGGGAAAAAAACAAACATACGTCTGCAAAACATATCTGCTAAATATTCCCGCTGTCTGCAAGCACTGGGGTGTCCTTCATCAGAACCTAAGATAACACTTAACTTTAAGCACACAAGTAACACATTATCAGCTTCACTAAAGGTCTACATAGCTTTGGCTCTGGCTCCTAACATTGTCAAGCTTAAATGTCTCCATCTGTGGATACAAAAATAGCTGGTGATGCTTATCTATTTGAGAGAGCACCTGTGAAATGGATTCACATATGACCAAGGCCTTCCAAGTCTCAAAGGAAAAATACGTGAGCCAAATCCTGCTCACTCTCAGGACTGTCAGCTGGCCTTCAGTGACTGCGGGTGCCACTGCCTGGGCAGGACTGAGGCTCTCAGATATGATGGGTCATGAAAACTGACAGCAAAGCATCCTCCTGGTTTGTTCTTCTCTGAGATTCTCTTGGAAACATTTCCTCCCCAACAATTAAAAAATTAAAGAAGAGTAAGGAAGAAGACTGAATCTAAGTGGATTACCATGGACACCATCTGCTCTCCCAGGATCACCCAGTCCCAGTTGTTGGCACCTGACCAACCTGGAGGTGTGATGTACAAAAAGCAGTTCTCAACTGGATGAGAACTGCCAGAAGTCTCCTTTCTAACCCAAAGAAGCTTCAATTGCTCCTTGCAAAAGTCAGCCCCGCAGGAGGGAAAAAAATATGGGAATAGATTATGGTGGTCTAATCATGTTTAAAACAGTTTGTGCTCATCTCATTGGAGAAATGGGAACCCAGGATTTCTTCAATGCTTCCCAGCGAAGCCCATATGCCCATCCTCCTGGGATGGCAATCATTCCCATGAAGGCTGGGCTGAAGAGCTTGAAGAAAATGCAATTGCAATAAGGAATGAGCTGAGGGTGCCACTGTCACCCTCTGGCAGCAACCCACAGGGTTTATGTATGTGAGCTGCTTTGTACCTGATGATATGACTGAGACCTGTGGTAAGGTGGCCTCAGGGGAATCTCAAACACACTTGACTGAAGCACCTACATTAAAAGCCATCTCCCCAGGGTCCTTATACAAAGAAAAGGCAGAGCATTAGTCCTGGAACTTCTTTAGGGACCTGTAAGATAGCAAGCATGAATCCCAGACCCTCTGTTGTGTTTCTTTTTTTTTTTTTTACTCTACTGCTTTGGGGCAAGATGCTCGGTTACAACAGGGAGGAATCAAGAGCTTGCATTGCTCCTGTTGCTCAGCTAAGACCTCCTTCAGGCTGCTCAGCTCTCCTAGAAAAGTGAGATAAAATTTACCCCAAAGCCAGGGCTAGATTTTCAGTGCTACAAAATGGGAGTGACCCAACACAAACAACTGGACAAATAAGCCAGCCCACACCAGCCGTCTGTCAGTCAGCCTTCTGAAAATGAAAAGGAAAGCAACTCCCAGAGGTCTCTCCCACTCCAAGGATGGCTTTGCATTTATAAATTATGCCAAGATTATCTCTGTCCCCAGCACTACTGTATTCACTTAGTCTGTGCTTGCTGGGGATTAATTGCTGCCGCATCGGCTGCACTGCAGAATAAAAGCTGGGGATGCAGCAAACTCCTAATTACCACCATCATTCAGTGGCAGTAAAGGGGTGATAAATGTAAATCCAAATATATGATGAAACACTTTCAGTTTTAAGGTAGTCTGCAATTAACCAGTGCAGGCTGCTGCTGGGAAGGGAATGGAGACAAACAGGAACAGGCATCCTGAGCAAGAATGGAGACTGGGGTTGCACTGCATCAGATAGCAATGCCTGGCATCACCAGGCACCATCCAAGGATCAGCAGGTGATTCTTGCTCTTACCATGTCTTTGCATGATGTTTGACAGTGCCCGGGTGCAGCATCCGCCTTAGCCCCTACACCCTCCGCTCCCACACGGGTGGGAGGCCTCCTCCGCGATGCACAGCTGCACTGGTGCCATCTTCCAGGGTTCTGCATTCAAAAGAGGTGCTCCAGGACAGTCCAGCCATCCAATCTCTTTCCCTGATGGATGATATATTTCATGTGGGGAAAATCGGAGATATCTGAAGAGAGAAAATACCTAGAAGTCTGGTGCTATTTCTGGTTTGAGCGCAGAGCACTGAATTTTGAGCTTGCTTTCTGGCTCAAACTCTCTGGTTATCTCCTGCTATTCTGCCTGAGTGTGAAGAAAGAAGGAGCTTCATCTCTACCAGAAACATCTCTGGCTTGCAGAACTCATCCACAGCTTCACCATCCTCATCCACGGTGGGAACAAGCAGTAAATACACTGCTCCTCAATGAATCTGGTCTGAGGCAGAGTAAAGCCAAGATCCATGGGACTGCAGGAAGGTCCTGGACACCAATACGGCTGTCGCTCTGGTGCTGCGGGACTTCCAAGCACATGGAAATGTGGTGAGAGCTCCAGATGAAACACCAGGATCTCCATGGCCTTGAGTGGGACTGGGCTGGAAATCTGTCAAACTTTCTCATGAGATTTCCTCTCTCCCTCCTGGTTCTGTTTGGGCTGGAAACACCATGAGAATAACTTTCCTCCTTGCATTTCAGCAGTTTTGCTTCCGGGCCTGGGCTAAACAAGGAAGTGCAGAGGCGTGGGAACTGAGGGGAGACACAAACACATGAGAGCACAGTCTGAACCACTCCAAACCTCTACGTGCAACTCACTGCCTTGATCGAGGCGATTCTCCTGCTAGCTTCACTGCTCTGCCTGGGCTGACACCTTCAAGTGGAGATGATTATCTCAGCCTTCCATGTGGGCCTGATCCTGTTCTCCCATAGACAACAAAGCAAGCCCAGCAATAGCCACTCAGATTTTACTGGTGTGAGACAAGAACACTTGGACCAGGATCTCAATGCCTTTTAAAGACACATCACTGAGCCAACACCTTGGACACAGATCCCAAAACTCCATAGAGCTTTGGGTCTTTTGCTGCCTACAGTGAGGTGTGGTAAAAGGGCTTGACTTCTCGATGCACTCAGCATCTCAGCAGCCTGAGAACAATGCACTTCACGTAACTGAAGTCAAACTGATAGTGTGCAGTACCACAACCCACTGGCACTTCAGCTAAGGTTGACCCATTTCTCCAGTATCCAGATTTCTTCACTGCTACATGTCTTCAGCACCCACTGACAAAACAAGGTGTGCCCACACGAGCATGTATGGCACGTAGGGATGAATAATGCTCCTCTCATCCCATATGTATTTCAAGATAAAGTTCAGGCATCCCCACAGGCTAATGCACCACCTAACGTATGTTTAGACCAAACATTCTGTACCTCAAAGCCACAAAGAATGAGGAAATGGAAAGGAGTTTTTCCCATCCCAACCATCTTGCACTTTAAGGCACTGCTCTTTCTCAGAAGTCTCCACCATACTGGCATAGGAATCCCCTTGGGATTATGAGGATCTACTCAGTAGTTCAAAGGTTAATTGGAGCAACACAAAAGCTATAAGCAGAAAGGAGGGGACAATTTCTAGCAGCAGGGCTGTGGAGCTACTAAGCACTTCCCTTTAGAGCTCTCATAATTATTTAATTTTTTTCTGCACTAATAGCTACTGTGATTTAAAGTATTCAAGATCTCTTAGGCTTTGTGAAAGAAGCAAGCCTTTCAAGGGTTTTAAGGAACTCAAAATAGGAGATGGGTGTAGCAGCCTCCTAGCCCAGCAAGCCTTGCCTCTTAGCACTGGGCACTTAAGGCAAATGACTGCACTTACTTGGCTATGTGACCATTTGGCCCAGACCACAGTCACCACAGTCAAAGAAGTTCAGGTGCACCTCAAGGACCTCCAGACAGCATCAACACTAGCCAGGAGAGAACTTAGTGACTAGAGAGGCCACTTCCAATTCCATCTAAAAATTTGTTGCATCTATATAGTGCTCAGCACCAAGGGATCTCCATCCTACAGTAGCATTCTTACTGAGCAGGTTATATCTGAATTTGGGCCCATCAGTCAGGGTTGCTACCATATGCAAAGTCATTGTCCCTTCCTGGACAGTGCTACCTATCGCCACCATCACCTAGCCAGGTTCTGTTGTCCTGTCCTCTACAGCAAGAACCATTGTGTACCTGCTCTGTACACTGATGTCAACTGCAGAGCTGGAACTGCAGCCCCAGAAGCATGTGCACCACTTCTCCATGTCCTTGGCTCAGAGAGAGAAGCACAGCCCTGAGCTGTGTTGGCCTCCCCCTGTCAGAAGCAGCAAAAGAGGTAGAGATGCACCCAAGAGCTATCCTGTGACTCTGGTCCCTGCCAGCTTTCTCCAATCTGCCCTGCCCAAGGCACTTTTCCCTGTCACAGTCTGGCACGTCTATTTTAGATCTCAAAGGCAGAGGATTGCCACATATCACAGGCAATGCATTCCCACTGGGGAAGAAGGGGCCTAGCATAATGTGGCATCAATGACATGCCCTTGAGGTTCAGAGAAGGAGGACCTAACTGCTTGTTAATCCTGCTTCCCAGTTGGTGATTTCTAGGGACAACCTAGACAGGGAATTCTAGAGAAAACCTTTAAAAGAACTTAGAGTAATGCACAGTGAGAATAAAATCCCCAGCCTTGCAGCTCACAGGGAGGTAACGCTGTACAATAAACCATGTGAACCACTGAACACAGATCCAAGGCATCATAAAACAAGCAGGAGAGTCTCTAACCTTCTAGTAAAATCACCTCTCTCTTTCATTGATTTGCATTAGAAACCAACATATGACCTCCTGTGTTGGGGTAGATTAGATGGTGCCTCCAAGACCACCTTTCAGCCCCATTTTTCATGGTTCTAGGGTTTTCTCATGTTATTTCACACTAGGAGCTTTTCATCTTTGAAATGACTCATGTTCACACGTTCATCACCATCACATTCCACTCCTTGCTCTTATCCCAGGCCCTCTTCCCCAGCCAGCATGAGCCCTCAGCCTGTTATTGACCTCTCAGCATTACAGTCTTGAGCTCGTCAGACTTTGCCTGCAACTTAACCCATTATCACTTATATTAGTTCAAACATGTCTTGGAGAAGAGAAAATACAGCAACCTGGAAGCACAAGATAAGGCCACATGATTGCTCCCCTAGAAGACAAGCACACACTCAGTGGCCATCTAGATGTTACCTTACATAGTCCTGCCATCAAGGGCTAAGAAATGAATCAACAGGACAGTGCTGCACTTGTACACAGGCAGGAAAAAGAGGCAGTTATGAAGCTAGGTCATGAAATCAGAGCTGCTTTACTCAGTGTGGTCAGCTTGTCATTGTGCAACTCACCACCTGAGTCACAGGAGTGGAATACATCTCACGTATATTTAGACATCTAAAATGTAGAATTTTATGTTTGGCTATGTAGCTTCAGCTTCTTTTTGCAGTTTATGATTCATTTGACCTCTATGAGGTACGATTTTAGATTGAATCACACTCTTATTCTTCCTATTTCTCTGCATCGGCAACAAAGGGAGCCGACAGTGACTAGTTCATCTGAAGTCAGACATCTCCATTTTACATGCCAAAAGAAGAGCAAAGGAATCCCACTCTGGGTATTGTCATTTCACCCTAATTGAAGGGCTTAAAACTTTCAAAGCAGAAGGACAATGACAGCTGAGTTTGTGGTGGAGCTTTTCATGCCAACATTCAGAGACCATTTCTCCCCTGCCAGCTTGCTCAGCTTAATTCATGGGAATGTCTAGAAATGGGAACCCCTGGCGCACAGCAAAAATAAGCCAGGCTCTGGCATCTGTGTGAGCAAACAGTTCTTAATTATTTGTCTAATACTAGCATTGTGCAGTAACCATATGCACCGAGAGGTCTGCAGAGGTTTCTTTGCCACAAAGACCCACATACAAACCTCCACATGGAAGGTGGGTCTAGAGTTCCTGCAGTGTTCAGGTGCAAGAGCACAGTGCCAAACTATAACCATTTTCAGGGTGTCTGAGTAGTTTATAAGGTATAATGAATCTGCCCTTAAACATCAGTTGGGGAAGAAAAGATTGGAAAGCCAGGAAATGTGGGCTAATGCTGGTCAACTAGGAGATGTACCACAGGCATGGTGGTACATCACCCGTGTTCTGAAAAGGGCAGGAGCATGCTGGTGGCAGGACTGATGGGAAGAACCACAGCAGTAGGGTTTTCTGTCTGGAAAGGACACAATTACCCTGGGAGAGGGCTGCAGAGCCAGGCTGCAAAGAGGCTCTCTGAGCTATGAAGATGGAGGCAAAATTACTTATAAGCCCCTGGAGGTTGGATACCTGGGGAGTCTGGGTTTCTCCCTTCATTTGGAGATTAGTCAAATGTGACTATAAATTAGGACATAATCATTTCAGCTTCCCACCCCAGAATTATTGCTAGCAGAGGACTCTAAGGCAGAGCAGAGCCAGGAGGGAAGGAAATGTCTTGGGCTGTGCCCATGGGCTGCAGTCAGACCCCATGGGGCTACAACAGGGCCAGGAGGAGAGCACTGGGGAAGGAAGTCTTACAGCAAGGTCGGACAGCAGCTGTCTCCAGGAATGAATCCAGGAGCAGTGTCCTCCTGGGATGGGCCAGGAGAATCTTGTGTTGACTGACTGCCCTTCCTGAGTTTGGGAGGAAATTAATCTCCCACCGTGGGCTTCAGTTTATTTTTACATTAAAAGTTAGCCCAAAGGGAAAAAAAAAAAAATCATAAAAAAATTCTATTCCCTAAAAGGCATCACAAATTTCACAGCGACCTAAGGAGATTAGTCAAATCCCTGTGACCATCAGCAGTTTCACTTAGGTCAAAGCCTGGCATAACTCAATCTCTGTGAGAAGAGAGGAGAGGAGCAGGCCAGATTGCCTAGAATTGCAGACTGTCCAGCTTCTCCAAGAAGGACCTTCTGCAATATCTGGAGAGAAATGTCCCTTTTGCATCCCTGCAGTAGAGAGATGAACAGTCCAACTGGCACAGAGTGCAGACAGAGAAAGGGAGCGTTATCTCTTGTAGATACCACAGTGAGACCTTCCAAGCTGGGAAGCAGAAGGAGGACCAATTTCCCAGGCTAGGAGACATCAAAGGCTGTGTGAAACCTTCTGAAAATGCTCACCCTGAATTTCTCATGCATGAGTGGGCATATGGGATAACTCTCCATAGGGTCAAGGAAATGTAGAAAGTGGAGCAGCCGGGTTCTGATTAGCCTCTTGCTCTGGGGGAGAAAATGAAGAGAATTTAGCTCAAAACCTAAAAATAAATATGCCACCCATAGGTTTGGGTTTGTACAAAAATTGGCCTGAGTTAGGTAACCTAGGGCCCTTTTTGGATAAAATCATTTCCTTCCCCCGGCAAACATGTCTGTGTTAATGGGCTCACAGAGGCATCAGCCTTTCAAGCTGTGCCTCAAATTTCATCCAGGGGATCAGTAATGCGAAGAAGCAACAGCCCTGCTGCTGCAATGCACTCATTAAGCAGAGAGGTGTTGAAGAAGGAAATTGAGGACAATCTTTTGGATTACTCTAAGGAGAAATAGGGCTTTCAGCTCGTAGTCCAGAGTTTCAAAAAAGATCTGCTTCTCTCTCAGTGAGTGGAAGGAGACTTTTGATAGAAACCCAACAGAAAGTCTCCTGCTCTGTTATGTGAATACAAAGTACTGGCTTTACCGTGAAGCAAAATAAGATGGCACAGTCCATAGTGGCTGCCCTCCACTGCAGAGATGCGAGAGACTTTTCTAATTCTTTCCCTCTCCCCAGTGAAGATGCCTGTGCAGTTTTTAGAAGAAACTAATATTTCTTTTTGCAATTCTTAGCTTTCCACATAGGGAAGCTTGTTCTCTTTCTGTGACTTCTCTGCTGTTTGAACACTTTCAGTGGTACCTGTCCTGAGGTTTTCAAAACTATGAGTCAGGAACTTGGAAATCCTTACATTGATTTAGAAACTGAAAGATTAAAAACAAAACTGCAAAAGACACTCCAACCACGGAGACTTTTGAGTTTCTTCTGGTCTTGAGCTTTTAAGGTCGAGAATGGAAAAGCCCCATTGTGGTGTTTCCGGGTACTATCACACCTGCTTTTCTATCTGCCGTTTCTCTTCTTGTGTTAAGTAAACAGCTCTTCGAGGTAGAACGCATCTTTCTGTCCCGTGAATGTGCAGCATTTAGCACAAGGCGATCTTCAGGCAGGATGCAGCCTCCTGGGTACAGGAAGAATGAATGCAAATCATTATGATCAGCCATTTTACCTAAGAAATACATAATCAGAGCAAAAATATTTGAGGAGAAATCAAGATAACAGAGGGAATAAGGGGAGGCAGACTGCACAGTTGTCCACCACAGCTGCCAGCGTTTTTAGTCTTTGGTATTTGCTTCTGAATCAGTGAGAGCTTTCATGTGGGGGGAAAAAGAACAATAACAGAGATACCCATGATGCTGGTGCACACAGGAAAGGACCTTCAGGTCCAGTTTTTTGATAGCTGACATTGTGGAAGCCCCTGAAAGCCCACTGCTATTCCTGTAACACCAAGATGACAAAAAGCATGGGTTGGGCTTTGCACTAAGTGGGTTCAGGCTGTGCAGAGGCATGTGGCCCTTCGCTCCTGATTTTTTGACCAATTTGATATATGTTCTCATGCATTTCCCCACCGTCCACCCCCAAAAAGCTGGAATTCCCTAATGCACTTTTCACAGCAACATTTTCCAGACCACTTTGCAAGAGGTAAAGCAGCATGAATATTTTCAGTATGGCTTTAGCAGAAGCACACTGCTCTTACCTGGCCACTCCGTGTCTGTATCCTGGTAGAGTCCTTCAGCAATTTTCAACTCCTCTAGACTTCGCCTTTTTGTGGTGTTTGTTTCTTTGCCCTTCTTAAATAAACCATTGGCAGTTACTATGGTAACACGCCTCATTCTTTCTCTCTCCTCCCTTAAAGTCTATTTCTATTTAACAAGCTTTTAAAAATGACTCTATTTATACTTTCTTTTGTTATCCTGCCCCTGTTCCCTTGCAGCCAGACAAGGGCAGCCATGGAGCAGTGCATGCACTAGTGTGTGTTACTAATAATGTCCATCCATAAACACGAGAGCAAGCTGTGGGGATCAAAGCCATGACCTTTATCTTAAACGAACAAAAAGGAAACCTGAGGCATGTCACACTGCGTGCTCTGGCAAGAAAAACTTCTAGCCAGGGCCATCCCCATCTCTCCACTCCCCAGCAGTGTGCTGAGGAGCTCCAAGTCCCCAGAAACAGGCATCGTGTGGGAAACAGCCTTGCTATCACTGTAAGCAGCTCCCACCTTTCCTCTTTTCTCCACGTCAGACATTCATCTACATTAGTGGTAATTGGATAAAGAGAAAATATATGAGCTGTGTTCCTTCTTGCTTCCTATCCTGTTAAAAGAGAAGCTCCCTCTCTATGCTTTTTTGGTTTAAATCTCAGGATTATTAGCAAGTGTCAGGGTTTATTTCCTTAAGGTTCCTTAAGGTTCATGATATAATTTAAACATGTGGATCACAACTTATCTTAACCCTTAGCTGAAGCATTAGCTGTCCGAATTTTTACAATGGCAGCTTTTCTTCTATTGTTTTTCAGGCATTTCTGCTAGTAGAAAACAATGGGTCTGAAACAGTCCAAGTACAATTTGGTTCCTTTCTCCATTGAGAGATTTCACTTGCACAGTCAGGCTGGTGCCAGAAACCACACGTTTTTTGGTCATCTTTAGGGTGTTCCAGGAAACATATTGTCGACAGGTCTCGATTTTTCAGTAGGAAAAGCAAGTAGAAGAAAGACTCCCCAGCCCTCCCCTTCTTTCCTCCACATGAAGACAGCTTTCAGGACTTCTTTATTGATGGAGAATGACCCAAATAGATTTAAGTTCTCACTTGTGATCCCTACAATCTAGTCAGCACAAGAAGCTGTGATGCCCTCAAAAGTGACACTCCAGAAAGGGTTAAGGTATCTAAAACTACAGCCTCAATAAGCAGCTCGCAAAAGTGTCCTGTCCCCAGGGTAGGATCAGTGTATGAGAATTTGTTCAGATCATGTAATGTTTGTAACTTGATTTCCTGCCGGAAAGCTTCAGTGGGTGGAGTTTCTGCTGAACCAGACAGAACTAGAACTATTTCCTTCTCCAGATTGCTTGTGCATGTCCAGTCAAGCTCAACTGAATTAATTTTCCTCCACACACCCCTTCCCATTCACCTTTTGCAGTGGAAGTACAGGAAGTATGTGATAATCTGTCTGCCAGGGCAATTACCTCAGGAGGTGGGATGATCCCGAAACCCTGGGTAAATCCCATACTTTCTCTGCACTTCTGGTCCATCTCTTGTTATATTCTGGAGAAAGGATGTCCTAATGACCAGCCTTCTGACCTGCTAATTTCCTACATGACCTTGGGAAAGTCCCTTAACCTTTGCCTGCTTCCACTTTCTGTGAAATGGAGAGGAAAGTAGCACAAGGCTTGCTCACCCTGCTGCCACCACCAGTATTATACCACAGCCCATGAGGACTGAAAGTAGGAACCTCTCTAGTTTAAAATTAAAAACAGATGCTGTTGTCTCCTATAACAGTGCAGACCTGTGGTGCATCACCAGAAGCACTTCTGCAAGGGAAGAACAACCCTGTTACCTCCCACACTCACAACTACAAACTGATTCATTCATCTCCAGACTCCCCCATCCCAGGAACCATGAGTTTCCTTCACATCCATCACCAAATGCAACCAAACCTCCTTGGAAAGACCAGATCCTTCTCCAGGTGCTTGTTTTTTTACCAGAGGTCTAGATTTCACTGAGGTGCTCTGAACTGAACCTCACCGGGATGCTTTCCTCCATACTGAGAGCATCCACAGGGAGATGAATGGCATGGCGAGCCATGTGAGATCCTACAGATCTCATAGGAGAACTGATCAGAGCTGGGGCCGGAGATCTCCCCTATGTACAGCTTCAAGATTCTGCTGATTTGAGCGATGCCAGCTCAAGTTATTTGATAGTCAGCTGGTAATTCAGACACTTCATTACTGAGTTTAAGATGAAGGTGGGCAAATTCCTTTCCCTCAGACAATTTTCAGCAGCACCTTTCAAAGATCATTCCCAGGGTGAACAGTCACCCTGACCAAATGAAATGGAGCACTGTTTTGTGTTTTGTTTTCAGAGGACCAAGGAGAAAACTCCTCTGAGGCACATAAACATTTCTGAGTTCTGTGTTTCTCACCCTCTTCCAATTGCTGTTTCCACACCAGCCTGGCAGTTGCAATGCTTGTCTTTGCTGGACGCTTGGGGCACACCCTCTCCTCCCCACACCGATAGTATCATGTCCTTAGGATGGGTCTACACTCCCAGGTAGAGCTGGTTACACAGAATAGTCCTTTCCTTAGGCCTGCCTAAGTCTGGAGGCCTGGGTGTGAGATAGAGCGTAGGCACTGCTTCTTATCATACAAGTAAGATTATTCAAGTATGTCCTTTAATGAGAAAAGGGCTCTTGGAATAAGTAGAGGGGGTTAGCTGCAGGTAATTTCTGGCAGCGAGCAGGTTCTTGCAGCATGTACCAGCCCAGGTTTCCAGTGCCAGATGAAATGGGGTGACCAGCCACCCCTCACCAACGTCCTTAAACTGAATGAACAATTCACCTTCACTCATTAAAAATGACAAAACTTGAGCATCACTGGAAGAACTGTCACAGGCACCTAAAACTCAAATTGTTTATCTGTTACCATTACTTCATCTCCTTTCTGATAGCTGGTTTACAGGCATGGGAATGCAATGTGTACAGGCTTGGCTTTTTAATTGCAATCATTTTGCAGACCACCTTCAGGCATGCTAGAGACCACCAGTAGTGCAGGGACCGCATGTGATGAAGCCTTGCCCTAGGAGACCCATCCTGCTTTCCTTGATGTGGTTAAAATGCCATTCCACGTTGTGATGCCCGCAAGGATTTAACCACGTTCTCAGCCCAGACAAAAGCCCTGGACTATGCCATGTGCCTGACAAAGCAGGACTCAGCTTCATCTGTGTAGGAGGGCAGCTGCAAGAAGCCAGGCTATCTGCAGCAGTTGGTAGTGATCCCTTTGTAGCCTCCCTCATCTCTCTAACATGCAAATGAAACTTCTTAGTCTCTGGGACCAGTTCTTTCTCATCTGAAGTCTTTGTTGGCTATTAATACCTGGGGAATCTGTGAAGTAGGCAAACAGGGTTTTGATGAGTGTGGGAAAAAGAAAGGCGTTACCACGTTTGATTGAACTTCAGTTACACTCATATGCTGAATTAGTCAGTGCCTTCAAGTGAATTCCAAGTGCTGGTCCAGCTATTAAATGACTCTTCTTGGAGAGGTAAGTGCTCCATTTTTAGCCTTTGCTGGAGAAAAAGCTAACTTAAAGAATAAAATAAAATAAAATAATATCAACCAGAGCTATTGCATAGGTTGGGGAGTTTTATTTGTTTTGGGTTGTATTTATTTATTTTTTATCTCTCCCAGGGAGAAAAAGTACCCACCAGTCAATGCCAAGCAGCTTCTGGAACCTCTGCAAGATGAAGAAACCCAGGTTGCTTGTAGTGCAGGTGAACATGATGTCTGGGTCAGGACTGGTGACTGTAAACCTCATACAGATACTCAAGTTCCAGACGACCATGATAAGATAACCACTTCACCAAAGGAAGTGTAGAGTCAAGACAGAAGCTCCAGTGGCAGAGAAACTTGTTCAGTTGAAACAGTGAGTGCATGGGGAGGCAGTGCTGAAATATTAATACTGACATATCAAGAATCCATGTTTCACTTCCTACCCTGGAGGAGTAGTTCCTCCTGCAACCTTTCCAACAAAGAATTACCACTTTTCTGCTGCTTCCCCCTCTAACACAGCAGCCGTGAGCATTGTCAGGTGCAGGTAGAAAAAAGGAGAGTAATTTTCTCCACCAGTTCAGTGTTAGTGGTGTCCTGTCTTGAAGAAAGATGCATTTGGCTGAAATAGAAATGACAGAAGGGATCACAGCAAAAAAAGATTACAGAAACTCAGACAAAGCGATTGTGTGGATTGCCTTTCCACCCTTTCTGCAAACATGGGGGCTGCGTGGGCTCAATCCAGGGAAGTGTCCTAGCTATAATACAAGCATTTTGACAAGCACACATTAAAACATGTCCAGGTTTTCCACTAAGGCAAATACAGCCCTCTGGGATTAGTATCTGCACAGAGGCTACAATCCTTCCACATCGCTTTTCAGTGCATTACACTGAAAATCATGCTCAAGGATGCTTGCATACACAGGAGATTGTTGATACTCATGCTGAAAATCCATTCAAATTCAGGAAATTACAGCTAACATGAAGCCTATTTGATCCTCTTAAGGCAGTGACCTGGTTGTGGAAATATTTCTCTCTGCCTGTTTCTCTAAAATACAGAGAAGTGAGGCAGGGCCTGACTGAAGATGAATTCAGACTTGCCAGGAGACCTGAAGGTGTTCCTCAGTTGGGTGGCATATCAATTTTTAATGCCTCCATCCTCCCTCCAGCTTACAGTAGACAAAAGCTTCACTACCAAAGAGCGGCAAAACTGGTATGAATTTCCACTCTCGGCTGAGAAGCTACGCTCTCAGGCACAGCAAGCCTTCAGCCTCACCCATGCAAGAGGGATCAAGCTGGGTTTGACAGCACTTCTGAGGCAATGTGGTGGAGACTCATGCTGTTGCCCCTTTTTCTTTTGCCAGAGCTGTCAAGCTGAGATTGTGTTCAAGTACTAGAATTTGCCATGTGACATTTCAAATGGTAAGCAAAGAACGGAGTGCCAACCACCACTCTCAGGTCCTCCACTAAATAAAAACAGATTACTGACATTTGCTGCATCTAAAAGAAAGGCGGGTCTATGGTGTTCACAAACAGTAAAAAGATACAGAAAAACAAATGTATTCCCTCAGAACCAAATGCAGTTCCCCATCATGCCTGGGAATCCCCGTGGAAGGAAAAGGGGTCATGCTGTTTTAACAAGAAAGGATTTGACCAAAAATACCCAACCAAGTAGAGCAGCTGCAAAGTTGTTTTCCTTTGTGCCGGAGTTTTTGTTTGTTTGTTTCAGCTTTCAATCTTTTTGATTTTAAGGAAAGCATTTGCAGGCAGGTTTCACAGTTGGTCTACCATCACCAGCAATAACAGGAGGACTTCTGCCCTCCAGAGCTCTCACTAAACTTTGCCAGACTGATTCTAGCACCACCGAAAGTCACGCTTTGAGTATTTCATTAAAAGCATTGATGTGAATAACAGATAATTTTCTCACTTAGAAAAAGTAGCGGGGAATCAAACAGCAAAACCTAAATGTCAACAGCAAGGGAAGTAATGGTTTTGTTTCTGTTTTCAGCAAATGTTTATTGCAAGGCGTAAATGTGCTGATGTCTAACCAAGGTTAAGCTTATGCTGTGACTCTGCTTTGAGAGGGGAAGGGAAAGGAGAGAGCTCGGTGTGCTGATGGATATCCCTTTTATTCAGCTGCCTGGTTTTGAACTTGCAGAAACTGCATGTCTCTCATATCCTTTGAAATTGCTCAATGGATTAAAAAGTTTTAGCAAAGAATCTGGTTTATTTACACATACACACTGTAATTGCTTAAGATTCATCTCATAACAAAGTTTGGTAATACTGACTCGTTTCCTTTACTAGTTTGTTTTGGGTTTTTTTTTTTGTATGATATATTAAGAAATTCTGAACCTTTTCATTACTTTTTCTTCCTCTTTTTTTACTGTTAGAAACCCTCACTGTGCCAAATCAGCCTTTCTCAAGTTCTGCTGGAGGACTTGCTGTAGGTCTTGACAGGTTGGCCCTTAACCAAAGAGAAGGCCTCCTGGCCCTTTTAACAAAGGATGTTCTCAGAAAAAATAAAGCACGGTCAGACACTTCTGGTTTAGAGTGCACCATTTTAGTGCCTTTCAGGGAAGAGGAAAAAAATCCTTGAAATGCAAGCACATCTGAGGATCTCCCACTATTCAGCTGCTGTCCCTTCATCTCTTCACCTCTATGTATTTGTGTATGCCTCCTGAGGAATCACCTCATTCCTCTGTCTCTGAGTGTCACCCCAAAAAGCCCTCTCCTACTATTCCTTTAATGTCTGCAAAACCCTTGGCTGCCTCCATAGTGACTTGTGCTAAAAGAGTACTCAATAAATCAGAAATAAATGAAAAGATGCAACTTGTGCTGACGTCAGGTGCTCTGTTCCTGTTCCTTTGAATTTATGGTAGTTCTTTACGCCACAGATCTAGGCAGGGATTTGGGGCCACAAAGGTTGACAACCCGAGGCGAGGCCCTTGGCCGGAAAGGCTGAGTGACGGCAGCTCCCTGGATCATGCCAGTCCCCAGAGCAGTGGCCTGCTGGGTGACACCACTGTGCCTCCCTCATACCCAGCACCACCAATGGTGAGATGCTAAATAAATCCTTTAGAGTGCTTTGGGAACAAGCGGCCTGCTCCCTGTGCCCGGTCTGGACAGTGGGGCCCTCAGTGGCCTCTGCCCGTGCTATGCTGCCGGGGGAGCAGGGGAACTGCTGCACCAAGCCCAGGCCTGTGCTGGCTGCCCGTGCCTCCAGGCCTCCTTCTTCACCATCGTCTTCACCTCCCTCATCTTCCTCGTTGACTTCTTATTATTATCATAGAATCATAGAATNTGCCCCCCACTCTCTCAGGAGGGTTCCAGCCCCCTGCTCATTTTTCTGTCCACCTCTGGCCCTGCTCCAGCAGGTCCNTAAAGGATCGTGCAAGGTCAGCTAGTCCGATCCCCCTGCAGGGAGCAGGGACATCTGCAACTAAAGCAGGTTGCTCAGAGCTCCCACCAACTTGACCTGGAATGGTTCCAGGGATGGGGCATCAACCATCTCTCTGGGCAACCTGGGCCAGGGTCTCACCACCCTCAGTGTCAAAAATTTCATCTCCTCTCTTTTAGTTTAAAAGACACCCCCACCCTTGTCCTATAGCAACAGGCTCTGATAAAAAGATTTTTCCCATCTTACAGGCCCCCTTTAAGAAC
>VWZY01009502.1:395220-420458 GCA_013399075.1 Chloroceryle aenea
CGTGCCATGTGGTTTCCCCCCCCTCCCCGCCCCTTTCCAACAGGCCACTCAAACCCTCTCCTTTCTGCTGTGTTTTTCCACAAGTGTCTTCTGAGCACGACAGTAAGAAGAAGAAAGCTGTTGCAAGGCCACAGGCAATGCAGTGAACGGGGGCTGATCCCTATCAGTCCAACCCTTGACTGTATTTTTGGGCTCCAGGTGACTTGGCAGCTACCAACTGGCTGCACGGTACAGATGGGCTTATATCCAGCAGCAGTCAGGCATGGGGCTTCCTCTGCCTGCCACAAGACCCATCTCATCTGCCTGAACCTTTTCCAGGGCTGCCCCCTCATCTCTAGCGTTTGAGTCACACAGCCCCAACAAAGTGACCAAGATGTCCCCATGTAGGTGTGGAACAGAGAGAGGTTCCATAACCCTCTCGGGGGCAACAGAATGAGCCAGAGGGAAGAGGTTTTACAAGTACAGCAGCCATAGATCCAGTGGTGGCATCTTCCGATCTTCAGTCAAGACCTGTTGCTCACAGCCCTGCCAGTGCTCAGCTACAGACTTCCATGGGTGATTTTGATCAATAACCCTTTTATTTTCCTTAGAAAGGAAATGCTTCTTAAAAAAGCAATGTGCCACCAACATGTTGGGTTGTTGGCTTGGATTTTTGGAGGTTCACAGCCTTCCAGCTCTGATCTTGCTTCAGGGAAGAAGCAACATGGTTGGGTGCAATGTTCAAACCTCAGAGGAGCAAGGTCTTAAATAACCCCACCACATCTGAGCTAAGCAAGCTCACACCCCTGTTGCTGGATGCAGGAGGTAATTTTCCTTGCTTTTGCCATGCACAATAGGCCTCTCCATGCTGTTCCTGAAACCTGGGGCAAGGGGAAATTTGGGTACAATGCTGGGCGGTGCGGACTGGGCACATGTTCCTGAGCTGAGCGACCACTCAGGGCCCCCTTCATGTGAATGGGGTCAGCAGCTGGGAAATTGCAGAACAAAGTGCCTCCCTGGTAATTCCCAGCTGCCGTTAAAGCGGCTTTAAAATAAATTCCCTCAAAGAGCAATTCCAAGTATTTGAGGGTTTGAACTTTTCCAGAGAAGGGTTTGGGAGCTGCCGGCTACTGCGCTGCATCCTGGCACACTGCGGAAAGGCTCTGGTGGAATTGTCCTGGTAATCCCAACCTCTAGAAAACATCTTTTGTAAATGTATGTATTATGTTTATTTACTATCTGCACGTGCAATGTGATGGTCAGAAATGGAGCACGGATGGAGGGAAATCTTGCATTAAACTGGAAAGGCAAGTTGCTGAGCAGTGTCCTAGGCAGCAGGCAATGCTCAGGCTTGGTGACCCTCACCGTGCCGTTGTACCTGGTGGCCATCACTTACCCAGGGGTGCAGCCCAGCCAGGCGCCCCTCACTGCACATTCTTCAGCCGTCTCTGCTTGGTAATGTGGGCACAACAGAAAACAAACTTTGCAGCGAGCCTTGCTCTCCCAGAGCCCCTGAAGCTTGTTAAAAAAAAAAAAAAAAAACAAAACAAAAACAACCAAAAAACCCAACTTTGGAGCAATGTGGTCTTTTTTTTCCTTTTTTTTTCTCATGCTCATGAAAATTCTCATACCAAACCAGTAACCTCCGCTGCCCCCAGTTCGTTATTTTTTAAGGTGGCGTTAGTGGGCTTTTAAAAGAAGGCTTGTCCCAACCTCTGTCTCCCCTCCTCTCCTACAGCCCCATCAGTGGCAAATCACAATTTACTGCTTTCTTGTGTGGCAGGCAGAAAAATGTGGTTTGGTCAATCAAACAGTCTCATCCCTACTTCCCCACCCCAGAAGGCTCTGGATGTCCCTGCAGTGGTGGTCCCCAGAGTGATGCGTTATGGGGGATGCAACCTGCTGGTCACAGGGATGTCCCTGTGAGTTTGGGTACCCCAGGCTGGGGACAGCCAAGCTTTTCCCTGCAGGGATGGTTCTGGGCTCCTGCCAAAGTCCCCTCTCCAGGGCCCTATCACCAGTGCATGTGCAGCCAGACTGAAGGCTGGTGATTAAGCCCTCGATTCAGGTCACCTTCTGCCCATCTTGGTGCCCCAAATGATAGGGGTGCTGATAGCAGGGCCACATCCAAGCAGAGAGCTTGCATGTTCAAAGGAACTGGGAATGAACTGAGCCAATCAGGGGTAAAACCACCCTAGAAACCCCATTGCAGTGGAGATTTCCTCCCCACATGCCCTTCTTTGCTGCAGCTCAGCCGCTCCCAGCTCCAACCAGTTTTGTTCGTGGGCCGTCCTTTGCTCTGGCAGCTGCTTAATAAAGTTCCTATCATCTATGTAATTTTTTAAAACATTTTTCTTCTGCGTGGATGTGGCAGAGCTGTCTCCTGAGGTGGGAGAAGACACATCTTGCATCTTAAGGACAGGTAGGGAAACCTGCACATTGAACAGGGAGGTTTGCCATGGACATGACAGCAGCGGGTGCAGTCCCAGCCCAAAGTCGCATCCACTGGACCACACACTTAGTTCTCTTTCCTTTTTATTCTGCAAAACTAATCCCTCCAGCCCCTGAGGCTTTTTTGTTGTTGTTGTTGTTGCTCCTCTCTGAATTCCTTCTAATTTGCAGGCTCGCTGCCAGCATACAACGTGCTATAAAAAGGGGACTTGTTCTTCAAGCTTCCCTCCAGTACACAGCATTTGCACAAATAGCAACGTGCTTGACAAGCAGGTCTGATTCCCCCTGCTAGTACTGAAACGCTTCTAGGGTGCTTGGCAAATAGGATTGCTGTCTTAAGACAAACCAAGTTGAATTTTATGGAGGGCCCTGTGCCCAAATCCCAGCTGATGTTTCCAGCTCCCGTCAGCTGGAAAAATGGAGCTGTGCATTTGTATTTTTCTCCCCATGCAGTTTCCCTCTCTCCAAGAGCAAGCGAGTGCAGTTTGCATCCCTCCATACCTCGCCAGTGCAGCTACAGCTGCAGGGCTGGATGCAGGTTGCTGCTGAAGCCAGCCCCAGGGCCACCACTGATTTTTTGGCTGGCCTGGAGACCAGTCCCCTTGCCATTTGAGGCAGCTGCGATGCAAAACCCCCTGCTGGCTTCCTTCTTAAAACTAATGAGTCGTTTGACCCTGGCAAGTCCTCCGGGAAAGCTGCTGCTGGAGCCTTGATGCTCACACGGATACAAACTGCTCTCATTTCCAGCCTAAATTTATTTGTGGATGACTCGTACCCATTTGGCCTTGTTCTTCTTGTACCCGCACTGGCTTTTGGCTCAGATGGCTCTTTTCCCTGCTCTGGTATTTATCGTCTGGCGGGCCGTACCAACCGTCATGAGTCTGCCAATGTAAATAACCCCAGTGCTCCTGGTTGAGAAGGGAGGGAGGAGGTGTAAGGGCATCTAGGCTTCCCCATCCCTGCAGTGGAGACAGCCCCAGCAGCTCGCATCTTCAGCTCGTCCTCCCACTGACAGAAGAAAATCACTGTGCTTCCTCTCAATGTCCTCACAAGGGGTGGTCTCAGCCTGCAGAAGGACACCCCAACCATCCTCACCAATTCAAAGCCAACATCTAATTTAATTAGTGTCCTCTTTTGCAATGCAAAAGCCATTTTGGTGAGGATGAGGGTATTTTTTTTTTCCTAACACAGCCTTCAGTAACACCCTTCCCACTCCTTTTAGTTGGCAGGCTTGAGTAGCAGCACGACCACTCGCACTCGCGGCTGTGCTGATCTCATGCTAATCTCAGCCCTCGTCTTCTGAAGCAGAAGTTTCCTGTGCACAGCTGTGCCATGCACTTTGCTCAAAGACTGAAGTGGATTTACAACACTTAAGTTCATCAGAGCAAAATATGCATGTGGCTCTTTACCAGCAGTCCCCTTTCTTGTGTATTGGACTATCCAGGATGCAATATGTTTTGATTATAAACCCTGCTGAGGGGCTTTGAGGCTTTGTATATGAGATCTTACAAAACTGTGCTCAGGGTGATGGCTGAGACCCTGTTCAGATATAGGGAGAGCTGCAAGGTGTTTGCTTTCCCCCCAGGGATGGTAATTTCTCTTTGGGGTCTCATTTCCCCCACCTGTACTTTTCCCTGCTACATCTTAGCAGTGGGTTTTCTTTGTACATCGATGCCTTTTTGCTCTTTCTTCGGAAGCTCTGTGGTTATTCCTGGTGATGCTGAGACACTGGTTGGCCCATCCTGATTTGGACCTCTGCCTTCTTGGAAGGTGGAGTGTGGCTGGTGCCTTTGATGGAAAGAAAGATGCTCTAGCAGCCATCATTCACCAGCTCCTTACTTCCTCCAAGTTTTCCTTTAGTTAAGAATCAAAGTTTGGTTTTGGTTTTGGCTTTTGGGTTTTTTTTCCTGCCTAATCTAAACTGCTTCAGCATGTGTCCACTTGAGGCAGGATTTTATATTGCCCTGCAGTGTCCTTCCCTCGTGCTGCGCCCTCATTAAACAACATGTAAATTGGCATCATCGAGGAGGAGCTGTGCTCTGGGTTATTAGGAGGATTATTCTCATCTCCCACAGTTTCCAGCAAAGCTGCTCGGCTGGTGTAACACAATTCCTCCTAACACTCATCTCCGCTGTTGGGGAGAACGATGCTAATCCGGCACTGAGGATCAGTGGCAGATTCCTGGAAGGAAACAAGCAGACCCCATCACATCTTTCTACATTAAGTGAGTTTTAGACCCCAAGCTCATCTTCTCCAGCCCATGATTGTTTAGTACACTATGTCAGGCATTAACTTTCCATCCAGAATCTTTCCCAAGAAGCCCATGTGTTCCTTTGCAGCTGCAGCGCGGGAGCGCATTGCATCCTGTGCTCGTCAGCAGTATCACGGGGTTTGCTTTTTGCACTGTGTTTTCTCGACACAGAAATCAGTTTCCACAACTTCCAGCACTTCTGGTAGGTGCAGCTGGGCATTTTCTCCCTACAGTCGATCTTCCTCATTCCTCTCTCCCAGCTGATTTGATTTCTTGCTGTATTTAAAGCCAGGGTTTGTCAGTGTGTGTTTTGCAACCTTCTGCTCCTGTTACTAATTTCTTAGAAACTAAGGGGAAGGAACCACAAGCAATAAAGAGCCCGAGGTTTGAGGACTAGCTGTTTATTTGTCAAAGCTAGAAATGCTGCGACGGAAGAGGACAAGAGGAAATCCTCAGTGCAAACGTACCTCAATTACATTCAGACTTGCGTAAGTCAAAACTGGGGGGGGGGAGAGCAGCTGGAGAGGGGAGGATTTCCTCCTGCTGCAACTTTAGATGGTGGTGTTACCAGTTCCATTAACATCTGGTAACATTAACATCCAGTGCCAAATAACATCTTAGTTTTGCCTTTTGCACTTCGTTTTTGCAACCCCTGGGCTGGCTTTCCTGCACCATGCTTGGCTGGTGCTGGAAGAGCAGTGGTGCTCATCTTGGTGGCATAGTGTCATCCCTTGCAGTGGGATTGCACAGGCCTGGTGCACAGGCCAGATTTCTTCTCTCTGGAGGGCAAGGATCTGTCTCTGCATGAAGTGGAGAGCGAGGGAACTTGCACACAGATTTATTTTTCCATTTTGCCCCTCCTTGCTGCAGAGGAGACAAGGGGGTGGCTGTAAACCAGCCCCAGGGGTGCAAGGCTGAGGCTGGCCATTAACTACTCCAGACAGGGGATAAGGAGCAGCAGTGTGGCTCGGATGGCAGAGCCAAAGATGCTCTGAAGCCCAAAAAAAGGACAAAAATAGGTGTCTGGACCATTCAAGAGGGTTTGAGGAATCACTTAAGGTCTTCTCCCTCGGAAGCAGCAATTACCAGATGAAAGGGAACATCTTCAACTAGGGGTTTTTGGAGCATCTGTTTTGAATTTCACTCATTTGTTTGGGGAAGCTGGGAAGGCTGCTCGCTGGTGTGATGGCTGGACAAGGCAGAGGGTGTTCTTCAGTGGATATGTCCAGTTGCTTACAAAATGCATTTTGACACCAGAAGGAACTTCCACATCTTTCCTTCTTTGCAGACTGTTGTCAATAGTTTTCCAATGTGCTAATGCTGGGCACAAGCCAGATTTTCTACTCGCTGGAGGGCAAGGGGCTGTCTCTGCATGAAGTGGCAAGTGAGGGAACTTGAACGCACTTTTCTTTTTTCCACTTTGCCCCTCCTTGCTGCAGAGGAGGCATTGGCATGTAA
The DNA here is from genome assembly GCA_013399075.1 of Chloroceryle aenea. Taxonomy (NCBI): domain Eukaryota; kingdom Metazoa; phylum Chordata; class Aves; order Coraciiformes; family Cerylidae; genus Chloroceryle; species Chloroceryle aenea. The sequence goes on from VWZY01009502.1 coordinate 401,360, forward strand.
TTACCACCAGCTTTAGTCCAGCCAGACCAACCGTCTTTCTGGCAAACACAAATACAATAGGAGCCAAAGGTTATTGCACACTCTATAACTAAAACCATTGCCGCCCCAGGGCCTCACCCAAGCCCAGTCTGCAAAGCATCCAGGACCAGTTCAGTTCAGTTTTCCTGATCCTGGAAGACTTCATTTGATGGCAATTACCCATAACTTTTTTTTTTTCTTAGTTTCCCCCTAAAACGCCACCTGCAGGCTTTCAGGCACTGCAGCAACTGCCAGGGGCAGCACATCTGGCCAGTGTTAGTGAGCCCACCACAGGATGCCCTTGGTTCAGGTTTTTCTTGCTAAAATTATTAGCAACTTTAATTGAAAACAGAGGCGGGCAAAGGCACATCACACGGACACGCTGCCAGGAGGCATGCACAGCTTAGCCTGGCTCGTAGCTGTGACCAGCGTTCTTGCCCATTGGTGGGACGGAGATGTTAGGCACCATGCAGGGTCTCACTTGACCTGGAGGAGCCACCCAGGAGCCAGCGCATCTCACTTGGGTTTTTCTTCCAGCTACTGCTCTGAACTGGGATTTACTCTGAAACACAGAGGATTTAGCTTTCTGTCCCTGAGCAAATACAACCCAAAGTGATGCAAATGCATGACCTCACCCAAATCTCAAGAAGAGGTAAATATTGCACCATGCTGAGCTTGTTGTATCCTTTGCCCCTGTCTGAGAAGCTCTGCCTGAGTCCACCCTGCCGCAGGGACAAGCCCGTCTAGGAAGGAGGTATATGGTAGAAAAGACTTTCTACTTGACACCGAGTTTAACTATCGGTGCCGCAGCATTTGCAAAGTGATGGATGCTGATCCTGTCCCCTATGTAAGGCTGCTTTGGCCACTGGCATCCCCACAGAGCTGCCAGTGGGAAGGAATTGGGTTTCACAACCCGCCTTTCCAGGCTCCCACAAGATTACTGCACGGAGAGGAATGTGCCGGAGAAAATATCCCAACTGCTGTTAAAAGGCACAGCTTTCTCTGCCCCTTTCTGGGATGGCCATTTCTCCACCGCACCAGACACCCTTGTCCGTCTGGCAGTGCCTGCTGGAGCCAGACCCGTGTCACCTCCTTGTGTCACCCTGGGATGCCTTTGCCCTCGTGGCCTCCCCATCATGTGCAAATAATTGCAATCATGATAAGCAGGCTCTTTTATGAAGAAACTCTTTGCTTTTCCCTTGCGGTGCTCCTGGGACAGAGCCTAGTCACTTTATATCTGGACAATAAATCTCCAGGCTTTCCAGGACACACCCTCCACACAAGGCAGTAATGCTTCATAAATAATGGGCCTGCCAGATGCTTGTTCTGTCTGGGTGAAGAGCACGCCAGCCAGTTGCAGCATCTGTAAGTCATTTGCCAGGAGAGCCCAGGCAGCGCGGGAGTCTCAACCTAATCCCTTTTGGCCAACCCTTTTGAATCACGGTGAAGGTTTCTGGGATACCCAGAGTACAAGCATCTGTGAGCTGTGGCAGCTCGTGGTCCCAGAAAGCTACATCCCACATGTGTAAGGAGGAAGGTGGAAAACTCTTCCTTCTTGGTTCTTCTGCTTCTGAAAGGTGTGAAAACCTTGCCAGGCAAAAGCTAAGGTAGTCCATTTTCTTGATCAAATTATTTGCATTTGCTGATGACTTAAAATGCTGGGAGCATCAGATGATGAGATGTGGTCCTGGGCATTGGAAGGTAGGGGTGAAGCTGGAACTGGTTTGATGTTCAGTCATCTCCTGGGTGATGGGATGTGGAAAAGGCTTGCTGTGGAAAGTGGGGATGGCTTTCTCTGATACGCCTTCTCTGTTGGGTCTTCTTTTGGAGCTCCACATGTTTGGCCTCCAGCAAGAACACCACCTAAACTTCTCCACAGAAGATCTTATTGCATCTAGGGATCATTGCTGGGCCTTTGCACTCACCCTGGCTTCTCTCTTAGTCTAATTACAAGCCTTTTGGACTCTCGGGTGGCTTTAGCAGGTGCTCTGCTTTTCTAGCTCCAGAGCAGGGAAGCCTTAACCACAACCGTAAAGTCTTTTCCCAGATATTAGTAAGTGGTTACTCTCCTTCTGTGTCTTTTCATTGCCAGAACCTGGTAAGTGGATTTGTCCTATACAAATAAACTTCTCAAGGGCAGGGAGTCAAAATATCCCTGGGCTTCTTTGGAGGAAAAAGATTAACCAGCATGAAGTCTTATGAATTGCTGCTGACCCGACTTTGTTGACAAAATACAATGTTACTAATTCAAGTTCTAGGCAAACTGCCTGAGGCTATTCAGAATGAGCTTGTCCATCACAAGGGCTAAGATCTTCCTGGGAGAAGATCTGGCTGGGCACTTTGGAGATGCACCTGGTGTCTTGGCCTTGTGTTGTACTATGAGTCTGAGTCGCCCACAGTGGCCACAGGTACATGAAGATTCACTGACAGAGAAGGACAGGAGTCCACCAAGAAGCCAGGTACTTGGTGACTGCTTCAGCGCAAGCTGAAACAAGCTCTGTTATCTTGCTAGAAGATGTCCCTGCTCATTGCAGTGGCGTTGGACGAGATGGTTCTTTCCAAATCAAACGATTCTGTGATAACTATAATGAGATTTCTGGCACCCTAAAATGAAGTTTCTGCTTTCAAACCAAATCTTTCCCATAGCCTTGTTGCTTGAAGAGGCACAACAGCTTTGTTTTGAAGGTGAAGTTCAGGAGTGTGACCTGTGCTGCTCCCAGCATGGTCCTAAATCCCAGAAGCTGCTGACCTCTCTCTTGGAACGGGAGACGTTCATTGTCGCCTTGCTGTTCCCCCATTACGGTGGCTTATTTTAGACTGTGGCAGGGGAGTGGTTGCTACATGTCCCCAAGTGCCATCACAGCACTTTAACCAGAGAAGAGCTGCCATGGTGGCAGCCAAGCCCGGCAAGCCTCAGAGCTGGCTGCTCCAGTTGCGGCTGGCGAGCTCACTCACAGCATCTCATGGCAGCATGTGATAGAACAGCTTGCTTCCCTCAGCCCGGAAGTGAACAGAAAACCTGTGCTGGCCCAAGACAGAAGCTATGGGAGTCCTCCCTGAAAGCGTGACAGGCAAACACTGGTCTTGAGCAGGGCCAGTGCTGGGGAGGTTCTCACCTGATGAGCCCTCATTGAAGCCCATCTCATTGCAGGAAGAGCTTGCCTTGGGCTGCGAGGTTTCCTGCACCTGAGCGACTAAGCACGTGGGAAAGCACCTTTGGTGCATGCCGGGGTGGTGGAAATTAGGCTGCTAGCAAACAAGCATGCCAGTGCGTGTCCCACCATGCTTTGAGGAGGTGGGTGGCACCTAGTGGAGGTGGGAAAAGGGGCTGTGCCCTCTCCTAATTTTCCCTAAAAAGCTGACAGTTGTCTCCAAGGTAGAGTCAGACACAGTTAGTTGGAGCCTCATATGTGTGAAAGATGCTCCTCAAAGGCTGCCAGGTTCCTGTGGCCCCGCAGCTAAAGCCCCCTCTCCTGGGATGCCCTTGCTTAATTCAAGTCATGCCATGCAAAGGTGACCTGGGAGAGGCAAGAGGAGCAAGATCATGTGCCTGTTCCTCTTGCACAGCCTCTCGACACAGCCTCGCCTGGGGTGAAGTGGCTGCTGGGGTGGAGCAGTCCATCAGGCAGTTCAGAGCAGCTTGACCGTTCTCTGCAGAGCAACCATGGCAAGCAGCCACATTTCACAAGGGGGGTTTTCCCATCAGGCTCTCCAGCTGCTATAAATAACAGGAAACGTTTTGGTGTTTTCTGCTCTGGAGAAGGTCAGGAGCTGGATTCTGTGGTCTTCAGAGCTTTAATGAGGTTGGAGATTTATGTGGTATACCCAGAAATCCCTCAGGGCAGCCTGCCTGGGGCCATTTAGCTCCTTGGATGGAGAAGTCTTGAATGCCAGCCTTTGACAAAGTTACCTTAGCCATCCTTTATGAGATGGCAAGTCCTGCTAAATCATTCATGTGTTCTTCATCTCTGAGGCCAGATACTTACTCTTGGATGACGGTAGAACCTGCTTATGACAGGTTTGAACCATCCTCTAGCTGCAGTAGAAAAAGCTTCTACTGTGGATCCCACAACAAGCACAGGGACACCAGCCACTGGTCTCTTAAGCTTGCTGGGAGCTCATCTTGCAGCTTCCCTGACTCATCAGCACTTGATATTCTGCTCATGGTAGGCATATGTCTAAAATTTTCTTTTTGCCTCTTCCATCAAGGAAGCTGGTCCTTCCCGAATCTCCCTTGGGGCTGGTGGACCAGCTGTTTGACTCCAGGGTTGTTGATCTCTGCTGGTCAGACAGTTGCTTATATCAACGTGTTCCTGACACAGGGGAACAAGTTGTCCCCCCAAAATGACAGAATACTTTAAGCAGCCCTCAGTGCAAACTGATTTTCTAGCCTTTATTCAAATTAGCGTATTCTCCCTGCAGTATCCCCTGACACCAATACTCAAGTCAAACTTGATTTGAAACTACCCATGCATTGCTTCACCATCTCCCTCACTGGGATGTGTTCCTTATGCCAGGCTCCTTCAGACAGTAGGATCCTACCAAAGCTCTGATTCTTCCAGGTTGCTGTCGTTTATCCTTATGGCTAGGACTTTGGTTAGCACCATGGTGCCAGGGGGTGTTTGGAAAGGTCCTAAGAATGATCTCAGCAGAACCAGATCAAAATAACCTATTTCCAGTGCAACTGATGTGTACACACCAAGGCTGGGAGTTACTACTTAAATTACGGAGATGACTGCCCCATGCTTCAACCACAGTTAGTATAAGGGATGAGATGATACTTCCAGAAGTTGGTTTGCATCACAGACATGGCAACTGCCCTTTCTCTCCCTGTTAATCAGAGAGGGAACAAAGTGTGAATCCTGAAGGGTGCTTGTCCGGGTCTAACTGGTGTGGAAGAAAGTCACACACACATTCTCTGGCTCATGGCAGCAATGGGTCTTCACTGAGGTAATATTATTTCCCACTGGGCATCACCACCTTCTGTCCTCATGGTTCACTTGGCTTGTGCTTGTGGCCGGATGGAAAGCCAATAGAACAAGTGGGAAGGTCTAGCCCCAGGAGTTTGCTCAGACATCTTGACAACCTTCTTGGGTCATGGAGAACAGCAGGCATCAGGTCTGTGCTGCCTGTCACCCCAGCAACCACACAGGGAGGAGACAGAGCCTCTGCCTGCTGCTGCTTCCATTTCCCCAGCAGATGCAGGAATGCTTTGATGTCTTCTACCCCAGCCCTGAGCACCCAGAACCAGGATTAACCACCCGTCAGACCCTTCCACTGTCTCCAAATAAATCTAAACTCAGGCAAGCCCTGCTCACAGGGGTCCTGGCATTCCCCTCTTGTAGAAAAAGGGTTAAAAATAGTTTCTCCCCTTGCAGCTGCCCCTCCAAAGACAAGACTCTTTCATTTTTACAGCTCAAATTTCTTGGTGTTTGGCTCCTTTCCTGGGGCCTAGAGGACAGGGACAAATAGCAAAATTACCCTTCTCAAGGGTGCGAAGAAGGTACGTGGCATGAAAAGCACCCACACTACACATGGTTTGGGAGAAACCCTTCCAACCCTACCCTTGCCTTCCCATAACCTCATGCTTTGAAACAAGGGCAAAAATGAGCTTCGGGGATGTTTCTTTGGGAAAATACCGGATCTTGCTCCTTTTTGCCTTCTTTTAAACACCCCTACAAGGGATGGGAAGGCTGCAAAAAATGAAAATGCAATTGCATGTGTGTGAGAGTGTTGTATCTGTCTAAGGGGGCTTTGGGTCTAAGCATCCCTGGCACAGATCTCTGAAGCAGCAAAGGAAACCTGGCTCAGCCCTGATTAAATGGCTTCAATGAGGCTGAATTGTTTTTTGTAAAAGCCTGTGTGTTTATATTTCATAAGCTTATTTTAAAACACACGTGTATACAAGAGCGGGCTTATTTATAAGGCAGAATAGCCAGCTATGTCCTTACCCGACTTAAGTGTTAAGGAAGCAGGGTTTTTTTTCCTACTCTTTACAAGTGCAGTTTAAAATAAAATACTGGTTTGCTGTGCGCCAGTGAACCTGCCCAAGAGGAGGTCAGAGCAAGGTCTTGTTTTCTGACTGTAAAAAGCTATTTTGCTTGTTTATGAAACTTCCTCTTGCCAGATGTCATTTTAAGTTAATCTGTTAATGACAGCTATAGGTTTAAAAAAAAAAGCATTTCTGTCTCCCACCTGGCACTGCCAAAATCCCAAACTAACCAGGTTTCCCAGCAAACAGCATTTGGGAACTTTCCATCAGTAAAGCAGAATTTGCTGGGTGACCCTTCAGTCCAGGTTTGTTGTGAGGTTTCTGGCTTCAGGTCTCTCAGGGAAGTAGAGTACACGAGAAACCCTTTTAGGGGGTGATCTTGGCATTTTCTGCTTCCCATGGGGTGAGGATTTTGTTCTTTATTCATGGTTTTAACCCTATGAGCTGGCAATGCACCAGCCTGGCAGCAGGAGGGTGAGGAGCACCTTATGGTGGTGCTGAAAGGTTGCAGGTCAGTGTTGAGGTATGATGAGGTGTTAGGTATGGGCCTTAACTGCAGGATGGGGAAGGTGAGGAAAGCCCCAAGGAGCTGCTGATTTTCATGAAAGCAAAGTGAGGCTTTGTCTGTAGGAAATAGAGTTCATCTTGCATAAGAGACAAAAATCCCGTATGTATTTTTATGCCTATACTCAGAGATATTTTTCTGCTTCTAGCAAGCTTCCCTGAAACGTGGGCCTAGTGGGTGTGAACATGAAGACCTAGGAGTTAGGGAGGTGAGCAGTTGCCATTTATACCCAGGAAAGAACTGAGGCAGACGTGATGTGAGGGATGGTTTTCCATCCAGCAAAGCTACAAACCAAAACCCTGACCACTGGTGGTTATTTAAAGACTCTCATGGCACTTCCTGTGAGGGGAAGGTGCTTGGCCTGTGTTCAGGCTGGGCGACTGCTCTCTGCAAAGCCAAATAAACAGCAGCCACTTGAACTTCCTACCTTGCAGGCTCAGCCAGGTGCCTCATCTCTGGGCCATGACCAGGTGCCGTGCCTTGGGCGGGCTTTGCGGACAAGCCTCTTCGGAGGATTTGGGGTGATTAACACCTTTTGGGGTTGAGAGGTGCTTTTCCCATTGTACCAAGGATCCCAGGAGAAGAGTTTGGTGTTGTTTGTAGCTGAGAAGGGCCATCTCAGAATGGAGATTTTTGTCTCCAGAATAAACTGGGATGCCATATGTGCAGGTCCATGTCCTTCAGTGACCTTGGGTGGAGCAAAGAGAGAAAATTACATCCTTTAATGCTAGATGTGTACTTTAGATGCTAAATTTCCAGCACAGTTCAAGTAGCCAGGACAAGGAACCTCATCCATTCATCAGGGCAGTGGTGGGGACAAACAAATGCAGTGATGGTCCCATCTGCAGGATGCCCACGATGGTGCCAAGGCATCAGTGGGTGAGATGCCCATAGTGGTACTTCATCAGGTGGGGAGGTTGGAGGTGGTCCTTTCCAACCTCACACCTTCTGTTACAGTCAGTGCAGACTGTCAGGTGCTCGCCCGAGTGTATTAGGTGCTTTTATTGAGTTTTATTTAGCGTGGTGCATGTCTCTCCCTGCCTCTGACCCTTCCCGGGTGACCTGAGATGTTTTAGCAACTCACATGAACCCTGCAATGGATGCTGCTTCCTCACATCCAGCGGCAGCCCCTCAGCCTGGGAACTTTTGCAAGACTTGGCAGCGGGGCTGTTGCAGGAGTATTTCACACAGGACCCAAAAATATTGCTGTCGGTGCAGTGTGGGTCGGCCTGAACGCAGGGTCAGGTCCCTAAGAAATCAGACTGTTGACGAACAAGCTTGAGCGTATTCAAATGTTTCGTCTGATTTTCTTGGACTGCAAAGTTTCCAAGGGAGCCAAAAAGCTGGCTGCCCTTCTTGTTGACTTTGCAGACCAGAAATATAGCTGGGTTCAGTGCAATAGGGAAACTGGAATTCTTGTATTGGTGTAGCAGAGAGGGAAAAAGTTCAATTTGGAAAAGCTCAAATGTCCAGTTTAGAAATAAAAGTCTAAGGTGGTGTGGCTCAGCTCTGCTCGCTGCTCTCTGCCTGCCCTCAGTGCGAAGGATGATCACTCAGGCATGGGGCAGCCCACAGTATGTAGTCTCAGGACTGAAATTATTGCTTGACATCCCTCTGAATTTCTAGTGAAGAAGTAAATCCAGTGACATTTCTCTCAAGGTCTACAAGGTGGGTCCACGCAGGCACTGGGGAGCGCAGGCACAAACTGTGCTGGTACACACCGGCACTGAGCTGGGACGAGAGTGCAGGAGACTTTGGGCAGGAGCAGAGAGTCGTTATAAACTGCGAATGACAACAAACTTGAAGCAAGCCCACGTTCCGGGCCAGGCTGGCTGTGAATCAGCTCTGGAAAATGAAAGACAAAACTTTCTGACTTCAGTTCAAGTTATGAACTTATAAACTCCCAATTATCTGGTTTAATGGAAACAAGCCAGAGACAAACATTTTTCGAGGCGAGTGTATGAGACAGCTTCCTGAAAATGAACTCATTGAAAAAGCTATGATTTGGAGGCTAAAAGTTTGACTTGGGTTAGTTTGACATGAAGATATCTTGCTGTAGATCCCAGAGCTGCTCTTGAGCATCCTTCATCCCTTTCCTGCTCTTTGCTAAAATCGAGGGGCATGATAAATCACTTCCAAAAATGAAAGTTGAAAAAATGCCACATTTTAAGCCTGTTTGGGTGATGGCAGATGTGCAAAAACCTTTTGCACAGGATGGCCACATAAGCTGACTCCTTTCCCCGAGATATAACAAGCCCAAGACTGGCAGTAAACTACGGACAAGTGGAGGCTAGTGGGGCAGACCATGGCCTGTCTTTGCTGTTTCATGGAACAGCTTTGGGGTGGTGGTTAGAATAGGGATGTCCCACATGTGGGTACAATTTTTGTCAGCAGATCTTATACCACAGGGATTTTATGGATGTTTTTCCAGAATAAGGCTTTTTTTTTTCCTTCTGTTTCCCTTTAAAATACTTCTTTTCTCTGTCACTTTAAAAATGGCTGTATATTCCCCAAAACTGTCTTCAGGCATTAAGAAAATCTGAATATATTCCTGAAGCTCAGCTGGGGATAAAAATGCAGAAGAGGCATCATACACGCAGCTGGGCAGCAGTTCCTCCCGCGAGCTGCTAAAATTGTCATCTGCTAAAGTTAGCAGAGGTTTCATTGAGCTCTTGTTTGTTTTATTCAAGTGGACGGGTCAAGGACCAGGGTTTTATCAATGCTCTGGCATCAAAGGGATGCAGCCATGGTCTCAGATGCTGAGAATCATCTTCACCCTTGGGGCTGTGGCTGGAAGCCGGGAGGATGGCTAGGACAGGCTGCTGGTAAGGCGATGATGACGCTGTCACCAGCTTTGCAGGCAGCAGTGCCCACAATGATGCTCCTGCCCAGCTCCCAACAGTGATTGTGCCAGTGAAGTGGGTGAACTCAGAGTTAATTCTTGTCCTTAAGCAAAATCTCCTATTCCTATCCCTTACACAAGACTTGTGCACTGTGCCAGTCTCCTGGGAGCAGATTTGGGGCAGGTGCCCCTCTGCGGCTGGGTTAGGTGACAGCTTTGCGGGTGCAGACACATCCAAATGCTGCAGTGGTGTAGACTCACAGAGGTTCAGCCAGGAAAGCTGCGGGTCCAGCTTCATGGGAGAGGTCAGTTGGCATTTCAAGACCCTGCAGGGAAACCCCTCGGCAAGGTCCTGAAGTCCTTCAGGTCCTGCCATCGGGTAGAACAAATGCAGCACGCAAGTAGAGCTCGAGGGAAGTCTGCTGTGTTGCTAGTAAACACCTGCCCAGGGCATGCTAATGACAGAAGAGAGGATGTGCTCCATCTGTTTGACAGATGACACTTGGAGTAGATCTGAATATGGGGTGGGGGTGTTTTATCAACTAACTGACAAAAGAAAATGCTGGGGAAATTCCCGCCTGGGAGCATGCAGCAGAGTTTCACCCCATGCCTCGGCATTTAATTACAGAGCTCATTTAGCAGCCCTTGGCTGCCCATCCCTGTCCCTGTGCTGCCATCAGTGCCATGCCTGTACCACTGCCTGTTTTCAGGGAAATGGGCTGGGAACAGATCAAGCTGGAAATAAACTTTTTTTTTATTTTTATTTTTTATTTTTAAATAATTCCCCCACAGTGAGATCAGCTTCCAGGTACCTTCACCTCAGCAGGGCTGAGCCAAGCCGGGTGGCAGCTGACTTCACACTGGAGCAGATGAGCACCATGCCCTGTGGCTGGGGGGGAACACCTTTGATGGCTGTCAGCTTTGCTCTCTCATGCCGGGCTATGGTGGGACCATCCCTAGGCAGGTTTTGCTGTTGGTTGTCACATGTGATGCCAGAGCTATTTGAGAAATAGCAGTAACATCCTTTGTGCTGGCTGCTGTGAGTACTTTGTGCACAGCTCCCTGTAGGGTGTTGTGGTGTGTTTTTTTCTGCTAAGATAGTACAGATTTCAGCATGGAGCCAGGTATATTAATAGGAACATCCACATTTAGCTGCTTCTCCGTACCACAGGAACTTATAATGGGGGAATTGATTGAGCCCTAAGTCAGCGCTGGGTGTTTCTGCACTTCTGCAAGGTCTCTGTAGATTTTCCTTGATGCTTTATTTTCTGTTCACTGCAGCTTGGCTCTTTAGGAAGAACCCTCTCTGGGGTGCAACCACGACAGGCAGGATTGGGAACGGCTGTCTCCCTCTCTCCCCAGGCTGAAACCATCTGTGTGCCCCTGGGAGTGGAGAGGCAGGAACCACTGGCTGGCTCTCAAAGCAAGTATTTAACCCGGTCGATTGAGCTGCTCCTGCTGACCTGTTTCTTGCAGACAGGGAATACCCAGACTAGATCCCATGGCTCTCCTACAGAGCTCATATGTGCAGGAGCACTCGGAGCAAGGAGTCCAGGGTAGTGATTGCTGGTGTCTGGTGAGTACAGTGGGTCCAGAGAGGAGACAGGATGGTGGTGGGGTAGCTTGGATTTTTCCCTGCCCATCAGGTTTGGCTTTTTGCTTGCTATTGGGGTTGCTTTCTGATTCATCTCCTTTGCCTTTACCCTCACTGAAAGGCAGAGCACATGCATGTGCATCCCCCAAAATATACTATCTTTAGTAGCTGCTTGTTAGCTTTATGATAAATGATGAAGTTGGGATTGCAGATTCATTTATCCAGGGAAACTCATTTGCTTTCAGCTTTGTTAGAGCCCACTCCAGTGCAGCAAGGGTGGCTGGGAAGTGCCACCCACATTGGGGTGTCAAAAAGCCTCTGAAGCCATCCAGGAGCTGAGCAGAGCCAGAGCAGCTTTCGTGTCTCCGGGCCATTAGATCTTACCCCTGGGGCCAGGGAGGATGTGCAGAGCTCAGATGAAATGCTGCGTCCTGCCTGTCCCATCCCTTCTGGATCCGGCCATAGGAGCTGAGGAAATTTTCCTGCTGAGCAGGGTGGGGAGGCTTCACATCTTAGCCTTTATTTAATTTTCAGGTGATAAAAGCATTGCTTCCCTGCCCAGCACGTTTGAGCAGCCAGCACGTTCAAACACTTCCCTTTCTGCAGGGAATTTGCATTTCCCTAAAAGCAGCCCCGGTTTTATGCAAATACCACGATCAAAGAAAGTCAAAAGCAAAACGCGTTCATACGTAAGCCTTCCTGAGCTTTTCTTGGGTAGTCAGATGCTCTCTTGCAAACTTTTTTGGCATTTTAGGGAGAAGCAGCATGACATTGCTGACTGCGGGCCCAAAAAGCACTATGCAATGACCACGTCACCTTCACAGTATCCCAAAAGCAGTATCAGTCTGGAAAGATGCTTTGAGGTTGCAATATCCTGCTGCTGGATTTGCTTTTCCTGGATATACCATTCCGTGGGACATGGCATCTCCACTCGTGGTGTTCATGTGAGGTTCCACAGCAGTACAGTAGACAGGAGGAGTTTTCTCCTCTTCCTGCCATTCCCATGAGAACCTTGGTCCTTCTCCTTCAGCACTCTCAAAAATCACCTGGGCACACCCCATTGCAGTCAGCTGAGTTGTGCAGCTTGACCTTCTCTTTGCTTTCCCTGTTGCGATGGGGAGACGAGTATGTAGCACCATCCCATGGCAGCTCTGACACCTGCTTGGAGCAGGCTTTTTGCTTGTGCAAATTGTGACAATTTCTCTTTCTGAGATGCCAGGGCTTTTGCTGGCTTCTATAAAGCCACTTCTGGAAATCCTTTCTGTGCATGACAGGAATATGATTAGACGATTCTGTTCATCTTGCATATCAAAAGACAGTTAATTTAAGTGACAAGAAGCACCGGGATCTCTGCAGCTTGCCATCAGTGCCCTTTTTAGCTGTTTTTGCCTGAAACAGCATCCAGGAGCAGCCTTGGCATGTGAAAGTACCACTGCATTGCAAGTGAGGATGTGATTTAACACGTGCTCATCTGGAGTACCAGCAGCCTGATTTCCACTTCTGGTTTGCAGCTTGGAGGGAGACCAACTTGACTGGAGGAGCCCATTTTTGCAGCCCAAGACCATGTCCTGAGCTGCAGCATTGTAGAACTCTCTGGCCCCCTTGCAAAAAAGTGTTTTTCCTAAAGCACAAAGAGTCCTATTCAAGCAAGGATTTTTAATCCCTTGACAAATTTTGAATCCAATTTGGAACCCACTTGATGAAGAGGTGAGCTGAGAGGATGCTGGTATGAAGGGTCTGAGGGAAGGTTCACCTGGTCACCTTGAGCACTGGGCAATCACAGTATCAGAGTATGGTTTGGGATGGAAGGGACAGTGGGCAGGGACACCTTCTACTAGATCAGCTTGCTCAAAGCTCCATCCAGCCTGACCTTGAACACTTCCAGGCATGGGACATCCACAACTTCATTGGGTAACATCTTCCAGTGTCTTACCACCTTCATTGCAATTTCTTCCTTATGTCTAATCTAAATTTACTCTCTTAGTTTAAAACCATTACCCCTTGTCCTGTCACTACAGGCTATGGTGAAAAGTTTCTGTATTGGCTTAACCTTCTTCTTCCAAAGTTATGCTCAATTCTTTATTTTCCTCCTTCCAGTTTGTTTGCCCATCTCCCATGTTGACACGGAATAAACTAGGCTGAGGACAAGGGGCAATGCTTTATGTGCCTAAGCTCAGCAGCAGGCAGACTCTGCACAGAAAGTGAGACACCAATGTCCCGCTGGCAAGAACAGCTGCAGCTTTTGGCATTTCATCCCCTTTGATCTTCTATTTGAAAGGGAACTACCGTTATTTGCTCTGCAAGCTCTCACAGGCAGGGTACACCTCTCTGCGCCCACCAGTACAGTGTCCCTTGCCACTGGGTTTTTTGCGCAAGAGCTGCGGTGGCTCAGACCAAAAGGTTTTGTCCCTCTTGCTGGCATTGGTCAGGTGCAGGAGAGGATACAGGATCAGGCTGTGCCAAGAGTTGTGCAGCCAAAACTGGTGGGTTGGAGGTACTTACTTTTATCTCCAGGGCTTTGACAATGTGTTTCCTTTGCAAAGAAGTGGTTCCACAGCAACCAGGGGGCCCTGCTCTGACTTTTGCTGGAGCTAAGGAATTTTCTGGAAGGGGATTGCAAGGAAAAACTTCTCTGCAGGACCTGGGCTTGGTGGGGTGAGCCAGGAGCTTGGCATGCTGAGGGTCTGCAGCATGCCTGGTCACTGTCAGAACTTGCAGCATCCCACGCAGAAGCAGGACATTTTCCCATCTCCCTTTGCTTGCTCCACAGCTTTTAATTATTCTGGCTGACACTGACCATGTTTCTCCCAGCATGTCACCATATGATTAGTAGCCCGGGGGGAGCATCTGTTACCTGCATACAGCATCTCTGTCCCATCCTGCTGGAAAGGGCACAAGCCCTGGAAGGGAGTGACAGCAGTCAGGGCTGATGAGGACAAGGAGGAGCCATCATCCCAGGGTTTCCATGCAGCACTGTTCTCATGGTCTAGCAACTGCCTTCAGAAGTGCTTCGGTGCCCACTATGAGGGAGAGGACTGGTGATGTTGCCCCCATCAGCAGCCTGCCATGATATCTGTTGCCCTGACTCCATGGGATGAAATGTCTATACCCATTACTGAGGATCAAGCAAGGGAGAGATGGTTTGGGAGGACAGCCCCTGAGATCACAGGGTCTGGTTGGTGGAGGAAGCTCAAAGACCCACAGACCTCCATCTCATCCTGGTGCCACTGACTTGGAAGCAATACCTTTCACCAGAGCTTGGCTTCTCTGCACAGCGCTGACTGTAGCTTGATGCCACCAGAGAAGACCTTTCCATGGAGCTCATCATAGGCAGAGGATGCTTTCTTCTCTGTCATGTTGCCACCCCTAGCATGTCATGAAGCTGGATGTACTTTCAACACTATCTGCAGGTCGAAATCCACCTGTTGGGTAGACTGAGTCCCCTGGAGCCCCCTTTGTCAACAAATGTCCATCAAAGCCACCGCAGCCAGTTGGTGTTAGGGGTTATGCAAGATGCACGGATGACGCAGAGAAGGCTGCTAGTGCCCTTTGGTCAGGGCTGCTGTTGGATTGATGAGGAGGTAGGACTGGGTAGTACAGGGACATCTTCACATTGGCCCGCCACCACTGAGAGGGGGCATATGAAATAGGAAAGTAGAGGTCCAGTGGAGAACGAGATTATTGAAGACCAGGGACCAAAACACCAGTGCTGGGGTGGGCAGTGGAAAAACTAAAGGCAGGCTGTGCCTCTCCCAAAAATAGCCTCCCCAGCAAGAGCTCAAGCTGTACTTCGAACGGGAGGTCACAAAAGCCTGCCTGTGCTGTTACTGGGGAGCTGCTGCTGCCCATGTTCCTGGTGCCTCCTCCATAAAAGCCATCACTCACCCCCTGCTTTTTGCCATTCAGACACCTGCCGTGAGTATTAAATGTGCTTCAAATGCTGCAAGAAACCACAAGAAAGGATGAGCAGATGTTCATTTGTGCTAGGGATTTGGGTAGGAGAGTCACGTGGCAGTGGCAGTCATTGGAGGGGACTGCTGGAGTAGTCTTGCCCCTCTGTGTGTGTTTTGGGGCAAGGATGCTGCTTTGGGATTTTTTCCTTTTCCAAAGATGCTATTGGGTAAGGCAGGAAACCTAGAAATGCCCCGTCAGATGCAGAATTGCTTTATTTTCCTGATTCCACTGGCCAAAAGAAATCCCTGAAGGAGGCGGGGAAGCTGGCCCCCAGTATTTGGGATGCCTGACTTCCCTGTGTATTGGACACAGGACCATGGAGACCAACCATCCCCAAACAACTGAGCCTTTCACCCCCTCCAAAAAAAACCCTCTGGGGCACACCCTCTGCAGTTTTGGGAGGCAGCCAGCCCAAAGCCTGCTATTACTTTTCCCTGTGGAGCTGGCCTCTCTTCCTAGTCCCCCCCCCTCCCCCTTTCTTTTTTTTTTTTTCCTCCCTTCCCTTCCAATCCAAACCAGGAAAAGCCTCTGACGTTGGCACCACAGCCACGAGCTCCTCGTGGCTGCTGGGGGAAGGCGGTGGAGGGGAGATCCCAGATTGTAGGACCAGGATCTCGCTGCAAGTGGAGCTGCCAACGGCTGCCCGTGAGTCTCCTGCTGCTGGGGACAGGTTGGGAGGGACGGGCAGGAGCCTGTGCTCAGCTGGAGGGTGTCCTTATCCCCTCAGTGCTGAATGGTTGGGTGTCTTTTTGTGTTTTTTTTTATGAGCTGTTTCTGGTGGCTTCATCTCTTACGATGCAAGAAGGAGTTAAGTTAGAAAAAATGCTACCCATGTGCACCCCAAATTCAGTCCACTTCGGGGCGAGGGTTTGCATGGTAAGGGGGAAAGGCAGCTAAAGGTTCTTTGTGGGATGCCTGGAGCATCTCCCATTACCTCTGGAGCATTGTCCCATGAGGCTGGACCAGAGAGGTGGCTCTGCTACCAGTGGCCATCGCAGAGATTCTTGCATCAGCATGGTGTCCATGTCCCATCAAGGTTGAGGACTGGCACCAAAGTGGGTGAGAGGGAAAAACAGCTCCCAAAGGGCCATTTTAGTCACTTTGCGCACTGCACCTCAGCCTTTCTTTCTAATGAAAAAAGGTGCAAATAAAAGATAAAAAGGGATGAGGCCTCCGGTGCATTCCCAGCTTGCACAGTGCTGGAAGGACTGTGGTCTTCCTTTTATCTGTCTGTCTGGCTCACTGTCTTCCCTATTCCTCCATCTTTGCCGATCTCCTGAATGCCTCCTGCTTGTGAATCTCCACACCAACATCATGCTGGCATCTCTCTCCACTGCCCCAGTACCACCAAACTCCTTAAATCTGACCAGAGCTATAATATCAGGGGCTGTACAGCTCTGTTCTGCAAATGGACATTAGCCAGCATTTACCGCACACCAAAATGGATGTGGAGGAAGATACATCACCTGGTTTATGCTGCAGGTGTTTTCTGGTGGGCTGCTGTTGTTCTCCCTCCTTAATTTTAATCCTCCTTGCTGTTCTGCTCAGAAAACTTCCCCTGCAGAAAAAAAACCAAACCAAACCAAAAAATAACCCCTTGGAGGAAAAACCCTGGGATGCTTCCCCAGCAGATGGTGCCGGGTGCTACTCTCATCCCAGCAGCCGCCACCAGCTTCCACAGTACCCAGCACAGCTTTTCCGGGACATCTCCATCTGCTCTTTCCAGCTCTGCACCTGGAGCAGGATGTGCGGGTGGCTGCTTATGCCTCTGCCTCCAGACGCCGTCTCCTGTGGGGTGTTTTGTTTCCGTCGCTCTCCTCCCCGACCTTTCCTGTTTCCTTCTGCGCGGATGCGGATGGAGGAAGTCTCAGCACATTGTCTTTCCTCCAGCTGGGTCCTGTCTTCGCTTATGGGCTGGTGACAGCACTGTAGCTCTCTGCATCCTGGGACCCATCCTCCCTGGCTGTGGTGCTGGTGTCACTGGTGTCAGTGCTGGTGCTGCTCCTGGTGGTGCTGATAGTGGTGGTGATGCTGGTTGGTCTCATTGTGTGGCCACCAAGCCTTATAGACCAACTCACTGTGATCATGTGCTAGTGGTAGGGGATTGGTGCAGTAGGAGAATAGTGCAGAATTGCTGTGTGGTATTAACTGGGACTACTCAGAAACTTGCATTCAGTTTTCAGGGTGATGGAAATGGTCACTGTGGAGGCAGGATTGGGAGCAAGGAGAGCAGGACTTGATCAGCCGTAAGGGAAAAGGGCTGGTTGGCGTCTTGCTACATGGGCTGAAACCAGGAGGGAGGTCAAGCAAATGCAACATGGATGGGTGTTGGATTTTTCTGAAGGTGAACATTGGACATGAGATGTGCTCACCCAGGAGATAGCTATATTTATATACAAGTAAGATATGTATTGTTTGGGTAAGAGCCTTTGTTCCAAGTCCTGCTGCTAAAGCCCACGTGGAGCAACAACTTGGCTCTGCAAAGCTTCCTTTTCCTTTGCCTGGGGAGTTGCTGCGATTAGGAAATACCGACTTCGCCAGCTGCATCCCGCTAGCCCAAGTACCAGCAGCACTGCTGTCAGGCCTGGCATCTGCTCACAACTCCAGCCAAGCCCTTTCATTTAACCACAGCAAGGAAGACCTGACCTTTATTTGGTCTTGAGGTACTGGGAGGAAGAGCAGCCCCATCCCTGCTGTCGCAGGGTCTGTCCCTGGACAGTTGAGAGGTCAAAGTGTGTGTAATAGAGCTGCTGTGTTGCACAGGAATAGTCAGGAGAGTTTTCTGGTCCCCTCCACTTTGGGGTATACACAGGGTGGTGATTGCTCCATGGTCCACATCCCCCAAAGCAGCATCCTTCAGTACTCTCCTGTCACACTGCAGTATGTTCACCCTGGATCCTCATCAGGATCTTGGCTGCAGCACTTCTTGTGGAAGAGCCAGAAACTTCCACAGCTGTGGTAAAAAATGGCATTATGGCTTACACAGTGTGTGTTTCTTCTGGGGGCTTTGCAAGGAAGAAGCCCACCGCATCTCATTACTGTTTGTGGAAATTCAAAGGCAAGTGTTGCCAGCAAAGCTTTGAGATGAGCCTGCAGAAGTTGGGGTGGCAGTGATGGGCACACTGTAGGGAGGTGGTTCCTCTCCAGCCTTGGGCTCCCTTTCTACTCCTTTGGTCATCCATCCTGTATTTCCTTCACTGGGCTGCACCCTGATGGGTTTGAGCCTGAAAGGTCAGTGCTGCACCACTGAGCATCCTCATCCAGGGCTTGCTTGCTGTGTCCTCATGTGCTTCATCTAGATCCCCTGTAGCACTCAAGTCGGATATTTATTCACTTGGCAGGTTCTTAATATTAGCTGAAATACCCTTTTCCACATGTTCTGCCATGCTTAATATGGTGATCAGCATCACAGCCTGTAGCAGTGAGGATGATTTGTGATTGAATATCCATTAGGGATTTATGGGCTTCGGGGCTGAATTGCCGGGATGTGCAATTGCCAAAATACTTGAAACGCTTCCACTGGAGAGGAGACCTTGTGGGAAAGGAGCACTCACTGTTCTCATATGTGGCTCCCAGTGAACCTCTGTTACTGGCAGCAAGTGCACCAAAGCCAATACAAAATTAAATGGGATCCAGAGCGCCGACAGAGCACGAAACCTGTGTTAGATGATGATGGGGAGCAAGCTACCGCTCCCAGCATGCTATGCTGGTTTGGTGCTTGCAGCGGCTCCCAGTCCCACGGAGTTGCCGAGGGGGTCAATTTACTCCAGGGCAGTTAAAAATCATAGGCATGGTTTTCATTAACATGTCCCAGCGGCTGGTTAAAATGAGGTATAGGGTTGTTTGGGGTGGGGAGAAAGTTATTTTTTGCTGCTTTTCCTTGTGCACTGCAAGCACCTCTTACACTAGCACATCAAACCTGAAGAAGCACAAGTCAAGATGGGGTTAAACACACTGAAAGCTGAAAGAACTAAGAGCCAAAGGTGTTGAAAGCACAAAATTCTCGGGTCCTTCAGAGAAACTGGGTTTGAAAGGTGATGATTTGGGGCAATACCTGCTTTCCAGCAGCTCTTCCCTTTGAGCAAGCACTCATGGCTACCCACCCCTCCCACCTCCCATCCCTTTGGAGGGTTT
>VWZY01009503.1:11482-38235 GCA_013399075.1 Chloroceryle aenea
TAGTTCCATCCCACCTGCCATGGGCAGAAACACCTCCCACTGGAGCAGGTTCCTCAGAGATCCAGCCTGGTCTTAAATACTTCCAGGGATGAGGCATCCACAGCTTCCCTGGGCAACCCATTCCAGTGTCTCACCACCCTCATAGTAGAGAACTTCTTCCTAATGTCCAATCTGAATCTATTCCACTCTAGTTTAAAACTACTGCCCCTTGTCCTATCACCACACACCCTTACAGAAAGTCTTCTTCTGGTTCATCCTTTTCTCCCCACCCTTTCTGACTCCCCGAGCTACCCACAGAGACAAAAGTGCCAAACAATTAATTATTGTGGCTGCTTTCCCTGGAGGCTGGAGTAAGACATCTCCTGATGGGAAGGTGGTTGTGCATGTTGAGAACCTGATAGATGAACATGTCACCGTTGACATGAAACATTACAAATGTGCCCGTAGTCATTTCATTCATCACTCCAAACGCGATTCTCTTTCTCTGCTTGGCATGCAGATCTGTGCAGAACGGCTGAACAGCTTTCAGGGAGCCTGAGTGTGCTGGTAGAAACAGTTGGTGTTGCAAGAGATCCTTGCAAGCTTGGGGACCTCCTCTGTTAGCTCTGCTGCAGGGAGAGCGTGGTTACTCTTGTGATGGGTTGGGAATCTGTTGATGTCCATCCGACCTGTATCATCCTTGAGCATCCGTTCTGCTTCCTCTTTAATTGGGAGCTGATGAATTTTGCAGTTAATTTTTTTTACTGTTTAATCTCTCGTTATTATGAACATTTGGACGCATACAATGTGCTTCAATGGTAGTGTGTTAAAAAACACAACTACTAAACAACTTGGGGCAACCACAATATAATTATTCCTGTTCTTGTAAGGATGCTTAACAGTAATTAAAGTGTTAGTGGTCAGCTTATATTCTACCTATAAGGAAAGCCTTAAAGAAATAGAATGAGAGACAGGTTAGGGTGGGAAGGGACCTTTAAAGGTCATCTGGTCCAACCCCCCTGCAGTGAGCAGGGACATCTGCAGCTAGAGCAGGGTGCTCAGAGCCCTGTCCAACCTGACCTGGAATATTTCCAGGGATGGGGCATCCACCACCTCTCTGGGCAACCTGGGCAGGTGTCTCACCACCCACATCAGAGACAATTTCTTCCTTCTATCTAGTCTAAAATGCATAAATATTTCACTGACTGCAGAGCCTGTGGACCTTATTTTTTTATCAAAGCTACATAGTCTTTAAAGATGAATTAAGAAACAGTGCAAAATTGCACAAAGCCTTTTTTTTCCCCCCTCTCTCCTAATCCTCTCTCCCAGGCATTTGAGTTCAGAATTAATTTTGAAAAAAGCTTAAACAAACAAACAAAAAAAGCATTAAAAATCCCCTACCAAACAAAAATACTTTTATTTCAGTGTGGTTAGTCACGGAGTGGAAACATTGATCTTGGTGACAGCTTTCCTAAAGGGAGCTGGGCAGCTTTGCCACTCGAGCAGGAAAGGTCCTCCCTTGATCAAAAGGGGAAATGTGTCCTGTGGAGAGGAGCTTATGTGGGGATTTGAGCAGAATTGCCAATTGCTTTTGTGTCTTTCTGTCTCTCTGCCACTTCAGACTCTGAAAACACAACCTAAAATTGCCTCGGTAAGGAAGATTCATCCCTTCAAGCAGTGTGCACCTCTCTCAAAATGACTTTCCTGTGTCATCTAGACACGAAGAGGTGTTATAGGCATTAGTGCTTCAGAAGATCTGAGAGTTGTGCAGGGGCAGAAAGGTTCGGCACGATGCAGATGTTGTGGCAGATGTGGCAAAAGCTGCAGTTGTGAGAGGAGGGGATCTGGAAGAGGCAGGGGCTGTCACAAGAGGGAATTCCAGTTAGGGCAGAGTCCTTCACTGGTGACAGGTGACACCTTTCTAAACCACTTAAGAACGTTGGGGATGTTGGAAGATGCAGGTCTGTTGTCTGCATCCACCCTGTACATGCACGTTGTAGGGTGGACTAAGATGTTCTGGTATGAGCAGGAGCAATGAGGATGATGCAGAGCACATAAATAATATTTCCATTTGTGGTTTGAAGCCTGCTGCCCTGTGCTATGGTCCATCATGACAACGTATCTCCAGTGCCATCCTTGCTGGACAGCTGTGTGGCCCCACAGTGTCAGCTTTGGGAGCACTCTGTGAAATGGTGAAGCACCCAACAGCCTCCTGATGGATGATGGACCTTTATGATAGTAATTAAATACTTGACCTTCATTTATGGAGTTAATTAAGAAAGACTGAGCTCAAATGTTAGAAATAATAAAACTTCCTGTACAATGGTAGCACCAGAAACCTTCTCTGGAGGCCAAGTGTCAGGGAAACACTTTTCTCTCTGTGAAAGGGAACACTACTGGTGATGTCATTACAGTCACATCACAGTAGAGAGTTTTTCTTGGGTGTCTTTGTATCCTTACTGTGCTTTCACTCCAGTAGCTGGTAACACCTTGCACTTGGAACGTGCCTCACGTGCTGTTTGAGTCTCAGGGGGATTCAAACCACCGATGGTGGTGAAGTGAGTTTGGGTGTTTTTTCAGCTAGACCCTCGGGGAAGGAGAACATTGTAGGACACGTTGTGCAGCACATCCCCCAAGTGTCCCAGCAGGCTTTCTTGTAGGAAGGGCAGCTGAGAGAGGTCCTTAAGTGTGACTCTGAAATCACAGGTGAGGTGGCACCAAGGGCACAGGAGTGGAAGGTGGTTTGGGAGGGGTGGCTGTGAAATTGTGGCATTCATCAGGGAATTCAAGGGGGAGAAGAGAGGGAAAAAAAAAACATTAAAATCAGTGTGCTGCAGGCTGGCAGACCTCAATAAACTCTGAGAAGTGGGAGACAGAACTCCAGCTGCAAACCTGAGAGCAAAAGAGGATTTAAGATGAGGTGGTGGTTTGACATAATTTATTTATTGGTTTTTATTCTGGAGACAAGCACAGGCTGTCCCAGCTCAATTGGAGAATAGAAAATACAGTAACTCACTCACTTGCTAAGTTTCTCCAGCACAAGAAGGAGGCCTGCAGAAAATCTGACCTAGTTTCCAACTGGAATAATTTGAGCAGGGATAAGTACAAAAGAAAATGTTTTTCTCTGGTATTATTATTTTTTTCTATATAGTTGTTTTTATTTTTGTTTTTAATTAATTTTTTTCTATTCCTTGACTCGCCTTTGCCAGACCAGGCACCTGGCAGTGCCTGTGGGGAAGGCAAAGAATCAGCAAGTTTTGTAATGATGAAAGGGAGACAAAGGATTTGGTCTGTTGCTCAGCAGGAAAGGGAAGTTACCAACTTCTGACACTACAATATTTTATTGAAATGGGGGAAGGGAAACTCCTATCAGTCTTTTGGCTAAGACTTCAAATGAGAGCAGATGGCAAATTAAATCACTGGATGCATAGTGGCTGGTGTGAAACTGTAGAACTTCAGAGCTGGGAGTTGATACCTTTGACACCTTGGGAAGAGTAAATAAGGTCCTGAAAAAACCCCAGAAGGACAAACGTAATATTTAGGCTGCCTTATTCATAATTTCTAATTTCAGTTTTCAGAAAGGGACATGGAAATGGAAGAAATATTGCAAGAAACCAAAGAAGCTGATAATAGCCAGCATCTTTTTTCTTTAAAATAAACAACAACAAACAAACAACAACAAAAAAAAAAAAAAGTCAAAGAAACTGAATTTCTTGGTAACAAGGAAAGGAAAAAGGAGCAGATTACCAGGAGCTGAAGTGAAGCTTTTAAGACTCTAAACTGGAAAAATACAACCTGCATATAAAGTGCTATCAAATGGATGCAGAAATCTTTCTAGGCCTGGCACTGCTCAGCCATGAACGCCCTGGGTGATACAAGGGAGAATGCACTGAATCTGCAGGTTCTGTAACTGAAGCTCTACAGGCTGTTTCCTCTAAAAATAGAAAGGGGCTGGATGAGCTAAATGCATGTCCTGTGTTTTTCATGTTACCTCATTAGACTGTTTCAAGAGTTTTGTGGGATAATCCGCTGGGGAAAAAAAAAAACAGAGAAAGGACAGCTCATGTTGCTGGTCTGTAGAAACTCCTGAGGTATTTCTAGGAGTCTGATTTGGCATTCAGCAGTAAAAAAAATTAAAATACATGCCCATTTACACACTGCAACGTGATGGCTGCTTTGTGAGGACAGGGAAGTCGTCCTGTCGTACCCTGTTTGGGAAAGGCTTCTTCCGAACTGCTGTGTAAGGCTTTGAGCTCTGGATTTGGATTTGAGAGCTTTCCAAGGAGCAGGAAGAAAGAAATCAGGCTAGGAAAGCCAGCTTGCAGTGGAAAACTGAACCAAGTGAGAATTTTGGGGTTTTTTTGTTGTTGGGTTTTGTGTTTGGTTTTTTTTTTTATCCTGAGGGGAGTGAATTCTGATTATTTATTTATTATTTCATGTGTTTCTCTGTCCATAGTTCCTGTGACTTAAGTGACTGCATCATTTCAGTAGTTAGCTAGCCAACAGAAATCACACTAGTGCTGGTACTGGCATCCCGTGGTTTGGTTTGGTTTTAAATACAGAAAAAGGTGTGTTGGTGTGGTTAATTCTGCACGTAGTTCATCTGTGTATAGACACTTCTCTTCCTTTCTTCCCACCTCTTATTACTCTTACATTATTAAGTGTTACGTAGAAGTGGCTGTGGGATCTCTGTGGCTGAACATGAAATAAAGGATGAGCCTTTGAAAGCATCAGGCTCGTTCATACCCCTGGAAACACCTTGTATCAGCAGGTTGGACAGCCCAAAAGAAATCAGTTCAGCTGTCACTGAAAGCAGTAGCCTTTCTTCCCTCCCTCTTGAGACACTTACCTCTCCTTTTAGCCATCTCAAATGCTTTTTGCAGAACACTTTGAGGGATGGCTGGTGGGGAGGGTCCTCATTTTGTGGTGACCTCCTGCGGGACCTTTGGTGAGTAGCCAGAGTTACTCAGCAGACCACAGGCCTTAGAAGATACATCAGCTCCTTCTGATGAGTCTCCTGATACAGGAGTCAGTGCTTAAGTCAACAGTGACTTGCTGCTGTGCTGTCTGCATCTTAAATGCTATAAAATTATTGAGAGTAAATCCAGGAAAAACTGTAGTGGAGTTGGCTGCTGAGCACAGTCAACAGCTGAAGGAATGGGGAGTCTGGGGACCAGGCCGCGCTACCCTCCCTCCGTGCCCTGTGTACTGCTAAGCAAAGTGCAGATGTCTTTATGTATCTTACACTAGGTTTACCTAGAGCCAGAAATTGGGCAAGTGCCAAACTAATTGGAAAGGGTGACAGGAAAGGTTTTATACTCCTATTTTAGGCCATGAGGTTCAGGAAGAAGGAGTTGAGGAAGCTGCAGGAACATGCACGCACAAATAACATTGCAAAATGCTACATTTGGAGCTACAGAAAACTGCTCCTTGTCTGGCTGGTTGGGGTTTTTCCCACCTGGAATCTACTGGGGTGGTCCTGGCAGTGTTATAATGGCCAAGAGAGGGGAAAAGCAGATTGACCCCTTTACATTGTGAAGGAAACAAGCTGTTCTGAAGGTGGAAGGGGCTGATGGTAGAGCCCAGAGACTGGTGTGGAGTGAGCAGGCAGAACAGTAGGGGGGATAAGGTGCCTTAGTGCACAGCAGCTCAGCTGCTTTCAGACTGAAACAAGAGAATTAAAGTTGCAGACTCCTCCTTCCTCCCCTTACCCCCTTGATCTGCTGCAGTGGGTTCCCAGGCTTCTGTGGCCAAGTCCTTTTGCTTGAACCACATCTTCTCCATCTTCCTTCCCATCTCCCACAGCTCTGCTATTGCTGCTGCTTCCCCAGCCCCCCACAAAAGCTGGTGAAAGTGCTGGATCTGGTGAAAGTGCAGCTACTTCTGGCTCACATCAGGTGATTGAAGCATAATGGCAAAAAATGTGAATAAAGACACTGGGATATTCATGGTTATCTGCTTGCAGTGGCATGGCAAGGTTTGGTTGTACCTTTAGCTGTGGATTATCTGCTCTCTGTCTTGATGAATAACATTTAGTCTGTTTGCTCAGCTGCAGGAACTTGTTAATCTTTCTTTCTTCCTTCAGTTTTCTCCCAGGAATAGGGAGAAATAATCACACCGTGGAGAGGTTCAGCAAAGATTTGATGGCGAGAGCTTTCGATGCTGCTTTTTTCTACGTGTGTGTGTGTGCTGGGAGAATACATTTGTAGTGGTAGCTGGAAGAGAAGAGAACTGAATGTGCAGGATTAAGCTTGAGGCCCCAGCTTCCTGTATAAGGGGAGAGGAGCTCACGAACCCGAAACGCCAGCCAAAAGGAAAAAGGGTAATCATGGACAAACACAGCCTGTGGGGTTTGCTGCGCTGCCTGCCAGTCGCTGCTGGGTGGGCTTCCTGCTGTGGGACACGAGTGACATTTGGAGCCTTGCTGCCCTGGAGCTGTGCTGGATGTCGGGGCTCGGTGAGGGCAGGTTGGCAGCTTTGGGGGGGTTTAACAGTTCAGAAAGCAGTAGGGGGTTATTTCTGCGAGGGTTTAGGTAGAAAAAAGAGCACCTCATATGAGTTTTATTGTTTAAGACTAAAGCAAATGTTGGGAAGTAGGAAAATAGAAGTTCTCAGGAAAAACATCCCAGGAGGAATTCACTGCTCCTCAGCTAAGAGCCACAGGTTTGTAGGAGGCTGTCTCTTGAACACTGCAGAGCCAAGTGACTCAGGAATGCCAATTCCAAACCCTCGCTGGGCCCTCGCTTCCCTTTGGAAGCTCAGTGCTTTTGACAGGTTTTACAGCTCGCTTCCCCAAGCTGTGATCTGGGAACTGATCATCAAACAGCATTTACAAGCTAGTTCTCTGCAAGCCAGGTGCTAGAGAGTCTCTGTTGCCCGTGTCTTTCACCTTAGATTTGGGGTTTTTTTGTAGGGAATGTGCAGAGCTACCTGAAAATCCAACCCAGAGTGAAACAGAGGAGTGCCAGTAAGCCAAGGGTAATTTTGAAAGCATTGGCAGTAAACTAGGTAAATGATAAAATGTGCAGGTTCCTGCTGTCCCACTGTGATAATGAGCACTGTCCCAGCTCACGTGGCCAGTGATACCTTAAAGAAGAGACATTAATATCTATCTTTAAAGGGTAATGGGGCTGACAGTTGGTTTAAACCTTGTAGCTGCAGCCCTACAATCAATCGAGTCCATAACATTTCTTCCAGTCACCTCAGCAAAAATGACTCTTTTGCCCTTGATATTCCTCCCCATTCTGTTCATCCTTTCAGCAGAAGCAATGCAGAGAAATGGAGGCAAAGATTGTGTTTGTTGTGCTTGTCCTTTGTTCTGTAGATTGGAGCACAGAATCACAGGCTGTTAGGGGATGGAAGGGAGCTCTGAAGATCGAGTCCAACCCCCCTGCCAGAGCAGGACAGAACTAGAGCAGACGACTCAGAAATGCATCCAGACAGGTCTTGAAAGGCTCCAGAGAAGGAAACTCCACAACCTCTCTGGGGACTCTGTTCCAGTGCTCTACAACCCTTCCAGTAAAGAGGTTCTTCCTCATGTTGAGGTGGAACCTCCTGTGCTTGAGCTTGAACACCTTACCCTGTTACGGGGCACAAGTGAAAAGAGGTTGTCCCTGCCTTCCTGACACCCAGCCCTCATGGATTTATAGATGTTAATTAGAACCCCTCTCAGTCTTCTCCAGGCTAAAAAGCCCCAGGTCTCTCAGCCTTTCCTCATAAGGCATGTGTTCCAGCCCCTTCATCATCCTCGTAGCCTCCATTGGACTGCCTAGGGTAGATCTCTGTCCCTCTTGAACTGGGGAGCCCAGAAGTGGGTGCAGTACTGCAGGTGAGGTCTCACTAGAGCAGAGAGGGAGGAGAACCTCCCCAGACCTGCTGGCCACACTTAATGTCCCCCAGGATACCCTTGGCCTTCTTGGCCACAAGGGCACATTGCTGTCCCATGGAGAACTTTTTGTCTATCAAGACTCCAACGTCCACGTGTGCTCCTTTCTCAGAGGACACCTTGTCCAGTTCCTTAAGTGTCATTAACTTGCTGGTGGCTTCCTGGAAAAGCTACTCAAAGGCTCCAGGGAGCTGAAGTCAGCGGTCCTGCCTTGCCAGGAGCAAACACTTCCAAATACTCCTATGGTAACAGTATGATCAGACTCTTGCTTTCTGATTTCTGAAACATCTGGGTTCATATTCCTCAGTTTGTTTATTTATTTTATCCAAGCCTAAGAAGGAATAAGAAGCCTGAGGCTGTAGCAGAGCCATCAACCCACAGAGGCAAGGCTTAAATAGGAGCAGGAGATCGACACCGCTGCCATTCTTAGAAGGACTCTTCTCTTCCTAGAAGTTTTCATCCTTCTAACAGGCAGTTCTTTTCCTCCCTCTGCTCTCTTATATAATTTTTTTTTACTGCTGTAAATGGTTTTGCTTGTGGGATTTGGTTTTATTTACATATGCTGTGAGTAATGTGGACTGTAGATGCCTGCTTGAAATCAGGATTTTCTTGTCTCCTTCGTGTAAACAAACCAGTTTTCAGGAATGACTGAAAAAAAAAATCAGTTCCACTTCAAATTATAACACTGAGTTATGGACCAAACTGCATTATATTCCTTAGTGTGGCTACGGTAAGTGGTTATCTTTTTTGATGACAGTTCTAAAGCTGTATGCTATTGTTTTAGAATTGGTCTGATAAGTGGTGAAATATTTTGTTACAGCTTAATTATGGAAAACAGGAGCTTATGCTTTCCCTTATTTAAATGTGACATGAATCTTTTCAAAGTAATAGAGCAAATATAGTACTGTTTCTGGAGGCTTAAAAAGAAGATTTGTTCCGTAATATTAAATTTTTAATGCATAATTCATGAGGAGAGCAAAGCTGAAGGCTTTTTTTCCTCTCTCCTCGGTAGAAGTGAACTTGAAGAATACATTATCTGTATAAAAAAAAAAAGTAGTACTCTAACTCTTGCTAATACCAGAGTAGTACATGCAAGTACAACTGGAATCTCCTCAGGGAAAAGAAACCAGAACTTTGTTGAAAATAAACTCACCCAACCCTTTAATAATTTGTACGACGTTACCAAAATTAAATTCCTAACAAAAATCAGTGCAATTCTACTTGCTTTTTACAATGCCAGTGTTGGCTGTCTACTGAAGTTGCTTTAAACTCTGTATCTAAAGAATTATTGCCTCTGTGTTTGGATACTGGGCTGGGCTACATATTTTTGTTGCAGCACTTTCCAGCTGTGTGCACAGGCTTGCAATGTGTTGGTGCACATAGCTGCATCCCCTTGGTTTATGAAGGCAGGCAAAACTCTGTGTGAGCTTTTCCAGCTATGGCATGGGAATGGAATTTGGAAAAATACCATCTAAATCTATTTAGCATTATGTAATGCAATAAATTCTTTCTGTATGGAATATTTTAAACCTGGTGCGTGTTTACATTTGGAATTCTAGTTTTTAGTGTGCTGTCACTACAGACAAGAAGTGTTAAGCCAAGTGGCATCATTTTTAGTGATCTTTATTTGTACTTCTTTCTTTTCTTTTTTGGTACTTTCTTATTCCTAGATCATACTTGGTTTAGTTGCCTGAAATGCCTCAAGGTAATAAAAGACCAAGTCACGTGTTGAGACAAGAGCTCTCGAGATAGGTTTTTCCATTGCCTTACTACTAGAACCTTATGCAACAATTAGTTTATTAATAGGAGAAACATCTGTAATTAGTAATAGCAAAACACCAACCACCACAATTATATTTTGTGGAAGGCATAACTTAAATTGTTCCTTAAATGCTAAGGACCTCCTCTAGCAGCATTTCCTGAATACGGTTCGTGTCACTTCTAGATGTTGGATAAAACAGCACGTGACACCACTGCAGGACTTGATGCTGCCTGTGATAAAGGAATAAAGTTAGGATGGTGCAAGCTAAGTACTCTTCTAGACCTTAATGATTAAATTATACGAGCACCTTTCAATTTTTAATATATATTCAGCCCCAAGCTCCTCGTGAAAGGCTCTGTGTGTGCCCTACCTAAGAAGAAAAATGAGGCAGGCAATGGTTTGCAGGTATTTTTTTCACCCTGGCTTTAAAAAGCTGTTCTATAGAGAAGGAACCGTGGCACAAAATATATGAAACCACTTGTCCAAAAGAAGATAAAAGGAAATTCAGAGCAGAGCAGAAAAGTGCATCTGTAACTGGTTGTCTTAAGTGGTGGGGTTGATCTTCTCTTTGCATTGCAGTGTGTGTATACATCCTGTGGAGAAGCACAGTGTAGTATTGGCTTTTGTCACTTGATCCAAAGTTTTGAGGAAACCTCAATTCCCTGTCCCCAGTTGTCACTTGGAGCAGTTAGTACCCTCTGGCATTACTCGGATTTTTAGTTGTCTTTCCTTTTAATGGGAGTATCCAAAACTTGTGCTTGCAAAAGAAACTTATTTCTAGCTCTTTTTTTCCATGTAGTTTCAGCCACAATCCCTGATGTTTGCTGTGACATTTCCTATGACATAGACCACAGGTTGATCCAGACGTCTGTCCCACAAGCAGAGGAGCAGGAGGAACATCACATACTTGTAGACCTTGCAGTTTATTTTTTTATTGTTAACATTTTCCACAGAGATTGAGGAGATTGGGTTGGAGCAGACAGCTTGACTTAGTGGTGGGAAACTTCAAACCTGTGGCCTGAAAGCAGGCACAAACACTATGAGAGCTCTGTAATTACCTCAAGCATGTTTTAACATGTGGATTGGGGAAGGTATTTGGAAATTGTGCTCATCCTTCATTAAAGGAAGGGATGAAACAGCCTCTCCAGTGCTCAGGCTCACCTGCAAATGTGCATTAGCTTTTTAAATAAGATCTTTGAACACTGGAATTTTCTCACATGAGAAAAAAAAAAAAGCCCAAGTTTTGTGGATAATGTGCTGTGTAACTCAGTGTCCAAGGCATCCTCGGCATGAAAAAAACTTTCCACTTTCACCTCTTGGTGAAAGGAGGGAGGAAGGGAGGAGAAGAAACTGCTGTGAAAGTCCATCCAGAAGCTTTGCCCTGTTTGTGTAAGCTCTGTCCCTCGTGAAATGCGTTGTGGTCTTTGAGTACACATAATATTTTGGGCAAATAATCTTCCAGGAAATGTTCTGTCATCAGACTTTCCTGTACCATGGCATTTTTCTTGCAACATTAACTCACTGGAGTCCCCAGGAATCCTGAAAGCTGGGGTAAATTTGCGTAGTGCAGGAGGTTCTGGTTGGTGTCCAGTGTTCCCAATTCAGCCTTCTGGAGGAACCCGATGTTAAGCCCTAGTCCTGGGTTTTGTTTTGGTTTTCCCCTGAACACCCTTTTCGATTTGTGTTTTGGAAGTGCAGAGTAATGGTTTGGAGGGGTTGGGAAGTAGTTGCACTGGTGCGAGCAGAGGAGCAGAAGGATTAAATGAAGGGGTTATTTTTCAGCATTTTTAGGCAGTTTGATGGATTGTTTCTGGTCTTGGCCAACTCCACTGACTTACAGGAAAGACTAAAGCAGGGCTGTGGGGGATGGTGATCTTGCCCCTGACTGTAAATGTTTGTGATATAAACAGCTGAGCTATTCAGCAGCAGCTCTCAGTGGAGGGAAGGGGAAGAAAAAGGCATTTTTAGGGTCAGTTCTAGTGGAGACAAACGAGATGAATTATGCCCTATACAAATGCTTATCAGCTCGGCTTTGTGAACACTGCCTGTTGATGACTGAGCTACCAGGAGGTTAAGGGCAATATCCACAGAAGTTACTTTGGAGCTATAATGATGTAATTAAACCAAATAATGATAGTTCTGTTCAATGTGGAGACCCATTACCACCCAGAAACTTCCTACCCCCAGCTGTCTGGGTGTTGGCAGGAGATTTTTGGCACTGCGTGTCTTAAAACACACCAGACCTTACTCTGTTTATTTTGTAGGGCTGGAATTCCTTGCTTGTGTGGGATGGTGGGAGGGGACTTGTGCCTTGGTTCTTGCAGGCGTGTTACTGGAGCAGAGCTGCTCGGCAGGATGGCTCTGTAGTATTGCAGGAGGTAGCTCTGGATTTGCACTGTTGATCTTTGGTCAATTTTGGTCTGGGAAAATCCTCTCTGGTCGTGCGTTTCTCTTGCCACGTACTCCCGTGGCACCAAGGGAAATAGCTTCTAAGGGAAGCAGTGATGAAGCTGATGTGCAGCTATGATTTGTCGTGATGAAGCTGATGTGCAACGATTTGTCCTCCTCATTTTGGTGGTGTGGGAGCAGGAGAGAGGCCAGCTACTTACCTTGCTTTGCAGCAGGCACCCAGTTGCATGCAGTGCTTTTTCTGCTTGAGCTCTGTATAGCTTCGGGAGATGAATTCAAATGCTGAAGTCTCTCTTTTGATTTTAGTGATTCACTGAATACTCTGGAGCTGGGTAGAGGGAGCTTAATGGGCAACTGATCGCACTCAGCCAGTATCCAGAAGAAAGCTTTAAAAACCACTTACACCCTGTTGTAGTACAGGACATAACACTTAGTTGTGCCAAGAGGGATTTTTTAAAGCCATTAAGAGAAGCAGCACATGGAGCTGTGGCAGGTGTGACCCTCTTAGGCAACACTTGTCTCGGGGTTCGCTGCACGCAGCCGGGTCTCCGGGAGGCACCCGCCCTGGTTTCAGTCGGAAAGCACTGCTGCTTTCCCTGTTTCCCATCTTGGTTTGAGTTATGACCCACACCGTGGGGTGGGTGGGTGTATGTTGGGGGGGTGTTGGGTGAACACCTGCTTGCAGAGCTGCTGCAGGCATTGTAACTGCAAACTGGCAAAGCCCGAGGCGGTTCGAGCTGCGCGGAGAGCGTGGAGTAACTGAAGAGGAGCGATGCTGAGCGTCCATGCTGGCTGGGGGCTCGGGGAGGTCAGAGCTGATTATTTCTGGAAGTGGAGAAGGGGCAGATCCTAAAGATGGCCTTCGAAGTGCTTGAGTATATACGTAGGTATCAACTTAATAGGTTTTAACATTTATGGGTCCACGTGCCTGCGGTTTTCCATCGAAGTGCAATAAATGTTACTGGAGCAGTCATCTGGTTTGGGCTCCTGCATGAGATCATCTGCTGCTTGTCTCCCTGGAGCCTCTGCTATTAGAGTGCTGGTAATAAGACAAGGATCCTGCTTCCCTGTGAGAGGAAGAGTAAGTGCTCTGCAAGACCTGGCTTTCCGTAGTGCCAGGAACAACGGGACAGTAAAATCGGTTTCATGTAAAGGCTAAAAAGCCTGGCTCGTTTATCCCAAGGAAGAAAAAGGATGGAAAGTGGTGGGGATACAGTGTCATTATGTGCAATAAACAGCTCACCCTCAGCACTGCACCAGCGATGAAGGAAAACATCTCATTTTTGGCCAGATTGGGCAGAGACCAGCTGATCTGGAACTGTTCTGCATAAACAGCTTGGGCAAGAACATGGGTTGGGAGAGGCTGGGACCTGGGCAAGCTGTAAAGTGAGAGTCATTTCTGTTGCATCATGCCTTGGTTGTCTCTCACAACTGGCACAAAGAAAGGCACATCTTGAAGAAGTAAGATATAATTTTGTTAATGGGTGCAGGTGCTATTTTTACCTTCTTTTATATTGATGAGATCAATGTATGTCCTTTTGTTTGGGGATAACAGGAGGGGGGTTTGTAGGATGTATCCACATAATTAGAGGTGTCATCACTTTTACTCCAGTAAAGAATCAAAAGTTACTGCACTGTTTTGGTTTTGGGGTGGCTTGTTCTTTATTTTTTTTTCTAGTAGCATAAAGGAAACAATTTATCTTTCACTTCTCCAAATTATTTATTACTTTACATGTTCAGTTATTATTCAGTGGTCAGTTAGTGGTGCTTTCTCAGGGCTCCTGTGTAAAAATAACCAGTGTGTAGCCTTCTGCTTTACTTTACAGGCATTGCTAGAAGTTAAAGCATGAGTATTAAATTGTGTGCATTCCTTTTTTAGTACAAAGTTTAGGATATTTCAAGGAGGTTGAAGTACTTGAAGTTCTGGGTGTTTGGAGAAGCAATTAAACGTGTCCGCAGCTGTCCCAACCTGCAGCTGAACTGTCAGCTTGGTGCAGGCATCTTTTGGTTTAAGGCACCAAAATGCTTTTTAAAAGAAGGCCCCTCCTGTTGAGTTGAATGGAATAAGAAAAATTAATTTATTTTCCTTTCTTATGATCTGAATTTCTAAACAAGCAATAAATTGAGGCTTTGTTCTAGAAAGGAATTGCTGGAAGTTGGGCAAGTTTCGCTGCTGTTGGTTGGTTGGTTGGTTTGTCAAACCTGTAGTAACTTTTATCATACAAAGCTTGCAGTTCCCTGTATCTTTTCTTTCATTCTTAATCTAGATTTAGCTTTCTGAATATCACACTTCCAGGTGGGAATGTGCTGCTTTTAATGGTCTGGAAGTGCTGAAGAAGTAAAATAATCTTGGGTCCAAAGTACAAGGTCAGAAGAGCTAGGAATGAACACTTTCCAATTTCTTTCTTGGGATTAGTTGAAAATACACTTGATATTAAGCAGTAACTCCAGTCCACACTGTTACAGGGCTTGCTGGCACTGCTTGAATTCCCTTACAGACTGTTGATAGTTACCATTTCAGCCTTTCTTAATGTGAATTACTGCTCTTTTTTTTAAACTATATATAGAGATATAAATTCCAGATTTGCTGAACGAGGCAAGTCTGATGTTTTCTTAAAGGTGGTTTTGGTATTTAGTTCAGCTTTATGTTTTGGTCCAACATCTGTACCCAGCCGGTGGGAAAAGAAAAGTCTTTGTATCAGACTGCTAAACATTCTGAAACCATGTCAGATGTGTATTGGTTTTGGCTGCTCCTTCCTCTCTAGTCAGGGTGGGTTTGTTGGCTTTTTTTGTAGTTGATCAGGATTCAGATAGACATTTAGATGTTTTAAATTTAATATGAGGACTTTCAAAAAATGAGAGTGTATCCTCCTGGCCTTTCTAAATACACCCCAGGGAACAGGAGTTTGAAAGGCATGGAAAGAGAGTTCGTGCTTCACCAGGGCAACGTGTGGTATTTGAGCAAATTAGTAATGAGAACTTGCAGTATGATTTTTGTGGGGTTTTATTTTCCTTGCTTAGGATGTTCTGTTACAGAAAGATGAACTACAGCTTAATTTTTTTATCCATGAGACCTGGCAGTGCTGCAGTACTGCAGGTGATGCTTCCATTGAATTGAAATCCCTTCGTGGCTGAAGTTGTAATTACTTCAGATTTAATATAGTTGCTCAATACGTGTAGATCTTACAAAAGCTTAAATGCATTAGAAATTTTTTCTAGCCTGACTGGTGAGGGTGGATGCAACAGCTTGAAGAAAAAAGCAGTGAGTAAAATTGCAAACATTTTTCTCTCTGTAACATACACTTTTATTACGTGGCCATAAATATTGCAAGTGTTTAAGAAAAAAAAGGATTTATGAAGAGTAGTCTAAGGTTGGGGAAAATCTACTCTGTGGAGGCTTAAGCTGGAGGAGAAGTAACTTTGGCAACAGTTCCTCAGGTTCTGTCCCAGGGACCAAGCTGCTCCTTGAGAACTCCCTGCAACTAAAGCTACAACAGTTCAGTTTATAATCATTCTGTGATGGTTTAGATTTGCTCCCAGGAGCACTGGATTCAGCTAACCTTCTGAAGTGATGGGAGCCATATGCTAACCACAACTCGATTTCAGGAGCAGGTTTTAGTTGTTGGAAACAGCTCTTAGCTGGAGATTGTATTAATGCTCGAAGCACAAGCGATGCAGTGATGTAGAGCAAGTTTCCTCTTCCAAATGAGTGGGTTCCTCTTTCCTCCTTTTTATCTGGTTTCATAATACAGAGAAATTTGAGGAGGACCAGGGAGGGATGGGGCAAACCAGTTACTGGTCCAGTTAACTGCATCTCTATTAACATCAATGTCCTTTTGATGTTATGCAGCTACTACTTGTCTTCCTCAGAGAGAAATTAAATATCTCCTAAGTAGTCATGCATGTTCCTTACCCCATGAAGAGAGAGTCTTTTCCAGAAATCATGTAATTTCAATGGCTTTGGTTCTGTGAAAGATGGTACCAGCCATGCCATTTGTTCTTTCCTGCAGAGTGGATGTTTTATGACAGCTCCCTTCAGCATCCTCAAAATACCAATGGCTTGGGAGAACTATGTGGTAATTGCAAATAGGCATCAGAGAAACTACAAAAAAAAAACCAAACCAACCCTGTTCTAGTTCAAATTATTATTTTTTTTACTATTAGGGGTCTATCTTTTGGGGAGCAAACTTTGGATGAGTGACTTCCCTGGCAGGAGTGAGAATTGTACCCTGTCCCAAAATATCCCCAGGGGGGTGAACAAAAAATTTTACTAAGGTGAAGTGGAGAAACAAAACTTTCCCTTACGAGGGAGCACCATTTGACAGCATTTTTGTAACGTGAATCTGTGAAGGGAAGAGCTGTTCCTAGGAAAGAGATGAGAAACCTTGTAAAAATAGACTAATACTTTACATTTGATGTCTTACTGAGGTATTTGCTGCAAAAAGGGTTGTTGGGAATGTTGCTGTCTCTATGGGAACATCTTCCAGCTATATTTAGGAGAAGTAAATTAAGCTTTTTCTCCTCAGATGAGCAAGGTTTTGGTAAGGCTTTAGTTGGAGGTGTAGTGGCATTTTTGAGGGGAAAGAGTAAAAGAATTTCTTCTACTTTGGGGTTTGGTGAACTGCTGGTCTCCTGATTTTCAAGTCAAAAAAACAAGAGTACCAAAACTCTCCCCTATGTTTGAGTCAACATGTTTGTGGCAGGAGGCAGAAAGAAAACTCAATTTCATTACCTCAGGTTGTGAATTTAATCAGCAAGGGGAAAAAACAAACCCCAACCATCTCCTTATTCAACAGAACAAACTCGATAAGGAAATGAGCCAGTCATAGGTATGGTGCCCAGCAATCTGCTTTAGCTTGGGTTTTACTCTTTTTTTTTTTCTTGTTTGTTTAATCAGCATAGGTTCAAAGATTCTTTTTTTTGGTGTGTTTTTTAAATATTCTTATAGTGGCTTGGAATGAGATGAGTTTTGGGAAGGCTGTTGCCTGTCCTGGCTGCGCGCTGGCTGCCGCTGCCCACGCGTTGCTCTCTTGAATCAGCTTCTCCCCTGCTGAAGCTGCTCGGCGTTGGGCGAGTTCTCTTCTGCCTTTTCCCTCCACGTTACACGTCAGCACAATCCAAGGCAGAGCAGATCGGATACTGTACATAGTTTTGCTCTATAAACACGTGCTTGTTTACATTTTGCTTCGTTGTCGTTTCCACTCTGCTCCTTTTCCAGTGCCAGAGGGTATCGGCTGTGATGAGCAAACTGGGACCCCCCCTGTGCTCGTGTTTCCATTTGTTTATTTCTCCTTTGCCTTCCTTCCCAAGTATTTAACAAACTGTGATTAAATATCTTCCAGGATTTAAGAGGCTGACCTGGGAGCGATTTAAAAGTCAAGCTACAGGACACATGTTCTGGTTACCAACTCGTGTTTGTTACTTCAGGGTGGGACACAAACCGAAGTGCTGAGTCCTTGTCCATGAGTGCTGCACGTGAAATGAAATGGAAAGGAAACAATCCCCACCCCACCCCCTTTCCTTTTTCTTTGCAAACCAATCTTTCTTGCTGTACAAAAATCAGTTCTGATTGACTAGTGCAGCTTGACCGTGAGCAGCTACCAATATTTGGCAAAACCTTCTTAAAAGAACCCCTCGTACGTGCAGCAACTGCACTCGGAGCACTCTGCAGCAGCTCAGCCTTGCAGATTTTGGATCTTTAAACTTCCAGCTCTTTGCTGATCCAGCTCCACAAAACCGTGACGTTGCCCCAGCATTGCAAATACATCAAATTCTTTTTATCAGCAGAAAAGGCCGGATTGGATTCCTAAGCCACGTCTGCTGGTGAACTTTGTGCAGGCTGCCTTTTTTTTTTTCCTCATTTATTTGATTTCATTTTTCCCCCCCTCTTTTACTAGAAGAAAGGTTTGTTTGTTGGCCGCCCGCTGCGGGCGGGCCAGGAATGTGATGCATGCACAGACTGCGCAGTATTTCCTGTTCCACTGCCGCCCCAAACCTCCCCACTGGGAAAATCTCCAGCTCCAGCAGCTCAGTCCTTGCTCAGACAACAGAGAAATCCCACAGCTTCTGAAATGCTTCGATTTGGGTTGGGTTTGGGTTTTTTTCTTCCTTCTTTCAATTATTTTTTTTATTTAGATTATAGTTTGTTAAGTGAATCTTCATGGCATGCTACTGCTTTCAATAAACCTGGTGCTTTGGATGTTGCTACTCCACCCTTTACAGCTGAGGCTGAAGATGAAGCTCACTGAAGCATTCTAGGTACAGAGAGATGGCTCCTTAACATCACTGCAAAAAAATGATGTTTATTTTGTAGCATAAGACATCTCCATAATGTTGCCTGCCTAGCTCAGTTAGCTTCGTTTTCCATCCAGTTAAAACCAGCAGTAATCTTTTGGCACTGGAGGTACTTTTGCTTTAGTTGCTGTATTTTTTTTTGCCCTTAAACTGTTTGGAAAGCATCACCTTTGCACTGTACGAATCGGACTGCGGAAGTAAAAGGGAATGGAAAAAAAAAAAAATAAGAAAGGAAAAAACATGGAGCTCAATCACTTCTGCCAACAAACACCAAGCTTCAGGGCTGCAATCGTGCCTTGTGCGTGGTGTGAAAGTGAGATGAGGTTTCTTTTAATTCTTAAAGGGTTTGTTTTGTTTTTTTTCTTCCCAAGTGGTTCTGATCCTTTGTGCATGTGGCAGCCCTGGTACCATTTCAGCCTACCAGCTGATGGAAGTGTGGCTGGGGGGTGTGGATACCTATTTTAGTGACTATTTCTATCTTTTTTAATCAGGTAGATGTTTTGAGAATGTCTATCCACAGGCTTCTGTGGAACATAGAAAGAGCTGAGGCTTTTCTCAGCTAGTAGGGAAGGGTTTGACTGAGCTGTGGGTAGGTGCCTATGTGTGTGTATGAGCACATAGGCACTACAAACGTCTCCTGTCCTTGTAGCCCCTTTTTCAGCAGCTACTTAGTTCTACATGAAAAGGAAGGCAGCATGCACAGGTTGGCCTTGAATACCAGGGCACCTGATCACGGGCCCTTGGTCCTTGATGTTCTCTCTGGATGCCCCGTGCTGAGCAGGTGGGTGGTGCCAGCACAGGACAGGTACCGAGTCCAGCCCAAGCTCTTCTTTAGCTCAGAGAAGAGCCCAGGAAAGGCACATGCACAGAAATGAAAGTGCCAAGTGCTAATGAGTTCCTTTCTGGATCACAAGGAGACCTACTTTTCAGTCCTTTGGAGATACGGATCTACACGTGCTGCTTCTCAAAATTGGAAGTGGTCTCACTGTGACCCTTGTAGCTTGTCAAGCACTGGAGCAGGAAAGGAAGGGCCCAAAATCCACACTGTTTAATTTGAACCTGAAGGTATTTCACTCAGAATGTAGTTCAGCGGGTTAATTAGGTTGTTAAAACAGTTTTTACCTTCTCAGATTCATTATGAAGTGGGGATTCCCCTGAAGCAGTGGATCTGCCTTCGGGTTTTGGGCTGAATAAATGCAAGGAGTTGGGCTCTGGCAGATGTGTTCCTTTTAACATAGGAAGGTTGCTGCAGGGAAATACTAATTTTTTTGAGTAGTTCAACACTGCAAGGCAGCAGATGTGTTGAAATCATGGCTCGTGGGAGAAGCTGACACATAATACATGATGGTATAGCCTCCCTATCACAAGGCTGTCCACCCAAACCTCAGCGTACAGCCTGAACTGCACCAACTGCTCTATGTTTTGGGAAACTGC
Source organism: Chloroceryle aenea (assembly GCA_013399075.1). Lineage (NCBI taxonomy): Eukaryota > Metazoa > Chordata > Aves > Coraciiformes > Cerylidae > Chloroceryle > Chloroceryle aenea. Next base: position 31,246 of record VWZY01009503.1, read on the forward strand.
CTTGGGTTTTTGTGCTGGTTTTGAGCCATTTCATTGTTTCTTCTCCTTCCTTCCCAGTTAAGAGTCTTCTGTGTAGAGCTGCTGTTTTAACACCCACTGGCTGTGTCTGGTGAGGCAGTGCAGCCCTGTACCGAGAGCGATGAATTCCCGGCCGTGTGTTTAGAAAGTGACTTCAGAATTTCACTACTTTAGATCCTTAGCAATGAGAATCCAATAACCAACGGCGGGTATTTAATCCACCCAAATTTAAGTGTGGGAATAAATAATTTATGTAGGGCAAAAGAAGATTTTTCTTTCTTTCTTTTATTTTTGCTTTAAGCTGTCACAACAGAAATGTTTCAGAAGCTTTGTTTAGGTCAATGTCTTTTTTTTCTCTTCAGGCAGCTTTAGCTGTCTTGAATTAACATTCCTCTGGATGATTTTTCTCCTTTTGTCTTAGTTACAGTATTTTTAAAATGTATTTTTTAAAGGATTTCCACAGGTATGGAAAGCAAACTGTGGTGTTCTGATACCTGCTAGATACCTTCTCAGTGGATAAGCTGTCCTTGCCTAACTGTTTAATCTTCGTTTACAGCTGCAACTTCTGAGCTGCTTTTCCAAAACACCAGGGAATGATGTAATAAGAGGGATGTTCAATTTTCCCTACAATTCCTAAAAGTTCATAAATCATATTGACTTTTTTTTTAAGTCCAGGTGTAGTGACCTACTTCAAATAGGTGAAAGTATCTCAAAAATAAAAATAACTAACTTGGTTATTTTTCCCCCATGTCCCCACGTGTCTTACATATTTAATCTTTTATTTCCTTTTATTTTATTTTATTTAATCTTTTATTTCCTGGCCCCTGACCATGTGATCAGCTCATCCAGAGCAGGCTCCTAATGCAGCCTACAGGAAGGGGTTTGGTGACGAGGGGGAGTTAAATGTTTTGGAAAGATTGTATTTTTTTTTCCTTCACTAAACTCATCTGAGATCCCTCCCTCCAAAGAAACAATTTCAGTGGAAAAACTAAACCCTGAAGTTTATTTAATTATGTTTTTGCGGGAAGAGAAGTTTCCAGCTGCAGCTGAAACAAAGATAATTCTGGGGTGTATCATGCTGAATATAAACAGAGCACTTTGCTTGGGTTAAACACGTTTGAAGGGTAAACCCATTGTGGGCAGGTGTCTCAGGTATGGGGCAGTGCTGCATTTTCTGCAGAGCTTCCATGGAAGATGAAACCTTTCAATGACCCCCTGCAGCTGGCATTGGAAACCACAGTTGGGTGGGCATCGCGTGCAGGTTTGGCACCAATATCAGAAAACAATTTCTTCCCTGGTCAATGCATCATAAAAATAGGAGCTGTATAAGCAAAGTGAATGGTTTTTTCTGCTACTTAACTGTCACGTAGGTTAGAAAATTTTCTTTTTCTTCTCATCTCAGCTACAGCCTCTTAAGAAGAGGGAGAAATGATGCGTCTCTAATCACGTGTAACTTCTGAAACTGCTCCCTTTGGAAGAAGGGCTTTGGTTAATACCACTGCATTCTGACTTGTGTCTTTCCAGTTGATACTCTAAACAAACTTGGTAGCAGAAAGCTCACGAAACACAGATGTTCATTTTATTGCATTTAGCAAGTTGGGCTGGAAGCACAGGGCAAGGCTCTTCATTACCCAGTTTATATGATCTGGGGGGAACTGTCTATTGCATTCATTTAATTAGGAAAAAAAAAAAATCATTGGTAATTAGCTTGTTCCTGTGCTGCAGGGGGGGTGGAGCTGGGTGAGGAACCCTCCACTCAACCCATGGTGGCTTCTTGCAGCATTAAAAGTTTGTTTTTCTGATGGCTGCACAGCGCTGGTGTTGTCATTTCACACAACTCCAGGAAATTCGATGGGAGAAGCTCTGAACTAAACTGGTTTTAGTATACAGTGCATAAGGGAAAAAAGCTTTTTCTTTAATGTATAACTTGTGCTGCTCTTGGAACTGTCCTGGCAGGGGGGAGACTCTTCTATGTCTCCAGAGGATGGTTTGAGTGAAGGGAGGGTTGGGAAGATGCTGTAGGTCACTTTGAGTAGCATGTGCATCTGTTAATTTCTGTTACAATATTTGTCTGTAATATTTGAGATTATTTGGGTTTTTTCTTCCTGTTCTTTGTACAACCACCCAGTATGGTTGTTCATGTCCCATTTAAGCTTTATGTGTAGAATCAGATGGTTGGGTTGGAAAGGACATTTAAAGCTCATCTGGTCCAACTCCCCTGCAGGGAGCAGGGACATCTGCAGCTAGAGCAGGCTGCTCAGAGCCCTGGCCAACCTGGCCTGCAATGGTTTTAGGGATGTAGGGCATCTGCCACCTCTCTGGACAACCTGGGCTGGTGTTTCACCACCCTTACTTTAAAAATGTCTTCCTTCTATCCAATCCAAATCTCCCCTCCTTTGGGAGCATGACCCTGCACTTTAAAATCGGATGCAATCTTCACCAGTGGGTCTTCCCTCCCAGAAAGAACTGTGCTCCTGTTTCAGATTGATTTTTTTTTTTTGGGGCTGTCTGCAAATAACCTTTTACAAATTGATAGAATTTGAGAAGGTGCTTTGCTGAAGGCTCTTGCAGACCCCCATGAGATCCCTGAGGATGAAGTTACACAGGGATCTGTGCAGTCTGCCCTTCAGTGTAGCATTAAACCACATGGAGAAAGGAAAGAAGGGGAAGAGGTGGCTGTATTTGTGCACGTACACAAATGTGTTTGGATATATGCACATCTGTATATAGATTTAAAACACCTGAAGAGTTGCAGGAATATGACATGATTTTGAATGACTGGCCCTTAAAATAGCAGATGAAATTAAATGTAGCTACCCATGAAATTTTCTGCATGGGAAGAGATAAGGATTCGTGACTTGGATTTGTGGTGATGCCTGAAATATCTACTAATGAAGAGATCTTGGTGTTATAATAAGATCTGCTGAAAACTCGTGTTAGCCCAATGCTCACTTCTAAAACTCAAGGAAGATGTTGGGAATTATTAGAAAAGTAAGAGAAGGAAGCATTGTGTGCATGTATAAATTCATGGTGCTCTCCTTTGGTCCTGGATGTTGTGTATGGTTCTAGTCCCCCTTCCCTGCTCAAAACCAGGAATTCAGGTGGTACAAAGATAAGAAACAAGGAGTGGGAGAGTTATGAAACAGCTGAACTGTTGACTGAGCTGTGCACCTTCTTGCCACAGGATACTTGTGGCACTAAATGTTGGCATAGAGTCAAACCCTGATGGGACAAAATCATAAAGAGGTTTTGCTGGGGACTGTTCCATATGCAGTTGATGCCTTCAGGTAAGGAGGTCCTTAAACTGTGGGTAGAGTCCATCTGGGGTGGTATTGAGGGAGAGCATTGCTCTAGTCTGGCACTGTTCTTCAGCTCTTCAGCAGGTTCCTGCTGGTTAGTCTTGTCTGCTTTCATGAAGTTGGCTTGCCTGAGCTTTTTTGGTGCTCGGTGTTTCTCTGTTTGGTGTGCACTCTTTAAGACATAAAAAGTCACTTAAAGTTGACTTCAGCACTCAGTGGTGATGGGGGTAATGAGTATAGTGCTTCTGTGGATGTCGTGGGAAATCAAGGTTGGAACCCCCAAAAGATGGGGGTGGAAGGGAAGAGCAAGTCCTCTAAATTCTCTGTGCTGGATGCTGCTCAGACTCAAAGTGGAGATAAATCACCATTGCCATCCCCTTCCTGCCTGGTTGTACCTGTAGGCTTCTCAGGAACACCAGATTTTGTCCTCTGCAGTTGTTTTTTGCTTTAAAATCTGCTGGTATCCACAATACCTGAATTTATGTGATTTGAATATTAATGCACCCTTCCATCTTTAGAGTTACAGTTGTTGTACTGTCACCCCCTGAAGAGAAGAAATCTAGCAAGCAGCACCCATGCTGCATGTGGCCTGGTCCAACTAAGGCAGGAGAGACTATTTGCTGTGATGCACAACACTGTCAAGAGTGGCTAAAACCAAGATAAAGGTGCAGATCTTCCCTACACGTGCAGTACTTGTGACTGTTAACACAGCGTGGAACATAAAGCCACGGGAGAGCTCCTGTTCCTTTCTGCATCTGAAATGATAATTTATTAGCCACATTAAAGCCTCTATACAATATTACTGAAAAAACCAAACCAAACCAATAAAACCAAACCTCAAATCTCTTTAAAGTGACATCTAAATGAGTGGAAAGACCTATTTGAAACACCAGGGTATTATGAATGGCAGAATTGCCAAGGTGAAAACCAACACGAAGGATAATTTTTCCTAGAACAATTATTCCACTAAGGCAAAGTGAGGGGCCAGAATTCAAACCATAGAATAACTTGAGGTGGAAGGGACCTTAAAGATCATCTCGTGCCATGGGTAGGGAAACCTACTGGACAAGGTTGCTCAAAGCCCCATCCAGCCTGATCTTAAACATGCCTGTCAGGCAGTGACAGGACTGGAGGGAATGGATTACAGCTAGAGAGGGGTCAGTTCAGGTTGGACATTAGGAAGAATTTCTTCACCACGAGGGTGGGGAGACACTGGAACAGGGTGCCCAGAGAGGTGGTGGGAGGTTCCCATCCTTGGAAGTTTTTAAGACCAGGCTGGATGGGGCTCTGAGCAACCTGCTCTAGTGGGAAGTGTCCCTGCCATTGGCAGGGGGTTGGAACCAGATGATCTTCAAGGTCCCTTCCAACCCTGACAATTCTGTGATTCTGATTCTGTGAGTTCTTAACTGGTTGAAGACAAAGTGTTGAACTTTTCTTATGCAAACAGTTGGTAATCAGTGAAGTTTTCCTGGACACTAACTTTTTATTTACCTTTATAAAAATGGATTCAGTGTTGAAGAGCTGCCTCAGACCCAGCCTGGCATACAAACTGGACTGCTAGAAAATGCAGTCTTGGCCTTGGGAGGACTATTTCATGCATAAAAATTGTTTGCAGGATGAAGTCTAACATTCAGGAAAAAACCCAAAGGCTTATGATAAATGCTGGGTAAGAGCATTGCCATGTGAAGCATTCAGATGTGATTATTTACTGTCATATTGTGAAGTGGACACTGAAAATAAAATACAAGTTATTAGGAAGGTTTCTGTGGAGTGAGCTGTAGGGATTGGGAGCCGCTGCATTTTGCTTCCCGTTCTAACTTCACCCTGTCTCAGTGTTCAAGGTCAGAAGGGGTTGTTCCTTGCACGGATGGTAACTGCCACAAACTCAGTTGTTCTTGCACTACCAGTTTTCTTGAGTTCTGTTTTGAAAAAGCTCTTCCTAGCTGCACAGGTATCCTTTGGGGATTTCTACAGGCGTGTTGAGTTTCGCCTGCTTTCTGCAGAGCCCGAGTATTGAAAAGCACTGTTTAGATTGGTTTCCATTTACAGATGGCTTCAAAGTAATGCAACATTTCCTGAAACACACAGACCTGCACAGATCTGGGCACGATTCTGCCTTCAGTCTGTTTTCTGAGCGCTTGTAAAATGGTGAAAGTTTATAAAACCCCTTGGTTTTTGAGGCCAGTGCGAGTTCCTTTTGGTAGCAACTAATAATTGAAGCTGAGCGTTGCTCACCCTGCTAAGGCAGATGTTTGGCTTGTGCTGGTGTTCTAACATCAGACAATCGTGTTTATCTTTTCACAGAGTGCTTGAAAGTTCTCTCAGAATCTGCACTGTGAGGCTTTCTAGTCAAAGCACACACGTGAACCTGCCCACATCTGACTTCAGGGCATGGTGGTGTCCCCAAAACCTTGTTCCATTTCATACACAGTTCTTCTTTCACTGAAATGTTCTTAATATATTAATAAATGCCTCATTTGTTGCTTAGATTGCACTTGGTATTGGACTTGGGTTGTCCAGGGCTGTCCCAGGCTGCCCAGGGCAGTGGTGGATTCCCTGTCCCTGGAGGGGTTCCAAAGCCGTGGAGATGAGGTGCTGAGGGACAAGGTTTGGCAGTGTTGGGTTAACAGTTGGACTTGATGACCTTAAAGTTCTTTTCCAACCAAAATGAGCCTGTCCTATGTATTTGTAGTATCAGGAGGACGGTGGATGAATGTGGCAGCTCTCTAATCTGAGAGGGGAGGAGAGATGAGGAATTCTCTATTGATAAGTGAATTCCACCCACCCACCTGCAGTGGGGGGAGTGTTTTGTTCTTTCTAATCCAGAATATCAATAAACCATGGTGTCGGTGGGTGACTGTTAAATTCTCTTGGTACAACAACTTTCACAGCATCCTTTTTTCTCGGGGTAATCCACCTTTCAGAGTTGGCTATTTCAAGATGCACTGCTGCATAGCTGTGAGAGAAAAAAAAATAAGATAATCTGTTCAGGCTTGTTTGCATGCGTTTTAAATTAAATCACTTGTTGATTCTGAAAAGGAAACCATTCATCTCTGTAATCTTAAGTTTTTCCTTTGCTTACTGGAGAGGGTCAGCTGGTCCTGGTCCAGCAATACGAGGGGTGGTGGCTGGTTTCACAGGGGTAGCTGGGGGAGAGCAGTAGCAGCCACACCTGACCTGGGTGTCTCTCGAGTTACTATGTGATGGTAACAAGTCGAGTAGGGGTAGCAGTCAGTGCCATGTGTTGCCATGGTAGAGACAAGCACCAGGGAAAAAGGGCTGTGCAAAGGGCCCATCGTGCAAGGGGTGCTCCTGCCTGTCCCTGCCCTGGTGGAGAGAGAGGTACCACTGCTGGGTACTGCACTCCCACGGGTGAAACAAATCCTTCCACCGAGCAGTAGATCATCGCAATATTTAGTGATCAAATCAAGTATTACTGAAAATATTCTAAAACAAATTTTCTCCTTTTGCCTCCTCTCCTCCCCTTTCTCCTTTTGCCTCCTCTCCTCTCCTTTCTCCCTTTGCCTCCTCTCCTCTCCTTTCTCCTTTTGCCTCCTCTCTCCTTCCACCTCAATGTGAGGAAAAACTTCTTCATTTTGAGAGTGACAAAGCCTGCAACAGGCTGCCCAAAATGGTTGTGGAGTTTCCCTCTCTAGAGACTTTCAAGACCCCC
>VWZY01009503.1:50254-74104 GCA_013399075.1 Chloroceryle aenea
TCCTTAGGGAATATACTATTTCCACGGGACTGAAGCAGTGCAGCAGTCGTTTCACTACAAGGTCTGTTAAGCTGATCAGCCATGAGACCTGGCTGGAATGCATAAATCCCAAACAGTGACTAGTTTAAAAGCTTTAACTTGTATACAATTTATGTCTTGTTGGAATTGAAGACCGAGTTAGGACTTAACAGTACTGAGATACCACGGGTTGTTTTTCTGCTGAGTTCTGTGGAAGTTTGCAGTCTTTTGGAGCATATTGCACCGTAAATATGAATTGCTGTTAGCCACAGTTAAATGCTCTCGTTAATTATCTTGGATATCTTTAAAGCTACTGGGTTTAAAAAGAGGAATTATTAAAGATCCATAACTATTTGCTGGTAACTGTGATGGAAATTTGGTCATTAGAACTCTTCTTGGATATGTCTCCGTAGGTGAGGAAATGAAAATACGATCCCGAGTAGAGCTCGTTTGTTTCTGCCTAAAAGCTTTGCTACTCTTGGCACGTGGAAATTGCTTTAGATCAGCAAATTTGAACAGCAGAAATGGGCTGATACCCCATGTACAAATCCTTTTAAGTTCCTAAAGCCTCAGAAATACCATCCTTGCTCCAAAGCCCTCCACCAGCTATTTAGCCATTTCACTTGTAGTGCCTTCAGCTTCAGACTCGAGTCCTGATCCCTGTTAGATCACCAGGTGGCAAGAGCCTTTGCAAAGCTGAGAGCAACAGAGATGGAGGTTTTAAAATGGAAAATGTGTTTCTTCTGATCTTCAAATGTGCAAACCATTGACCAGCTGTCTTTGAAAACAGGATCAGATTGAAATCAAGAAGCCAAAGCCTGTAGGAAGGTTGTGGTGCCCTAATGGGAGATGTTCCCAGGAAGAAAACTCGAGGTGTAGTCTTGTTAGATAAAGTTAGGTCAGTAATTGCACATCATGTCCTAAGGCAGTACTGAAAAGGGAGAGTCCAGCATCTCTGTGTCTATGCCACGGGTAAGCTTGTTCCTTTCCCAGCCTCTGCTCTGGAGAAAGCAGAGCTGCAGGTGGGTGAAGAAGATGGGCACGGGCCGTCTCTCACCATGCAGCCAAGGAATTGGAGTTCTCAAGAGCTGAAGGTTCTCATGGTTTTGTAATCCTCTATGTATGTCCATCCTGGTTTTGATGGCCAGCATACTAGTGTCCAGATAAAAACCAAAGACATCTGTGATAAGAGTGCTCCTATTTTGCATATGCATGCTTTATATGAAAGAATATTTAGTTCCATATGTACAGATATTTTCAGTTTGAAAAAGAATTCACATAGCAGAAGAAATTTCTGGCTTTGAACTGCTCGTGCAGATGAACTTGGTCAAAAATTCAAACTAAATGCTGACAGTCTTCAGAGTACAAAAATGAACTGAACTATTCTTTAAAAAAAAAAAATCCACTTAAGGTTTCTTGGGCTGTTTCTGTCTTTCTGTCTTCTTCAAAGACAAGAAATCAGTATCAGACCATGGGTTCTGAAGATCAGGGGCTTTAAATGGGTTTGATGTTTCTTTCCATAAGCTTGTAGTCCATTAGGGTTCACGTCTGGATCCTTCTTACTATGGAAAATTGAGGTGGAGTGCCTTTTAGAATTTGAAATGGGAGTGAGAAACTGGAATTACTTTTATCTGGTCCTAGCTCCAGACAAGAAGAGGTAGAGTTCAAGCAGTTGAAGTAATGTAAACATGGGACTGTCTATAACTGAGAGTGTGCCCTATCAGCTCTGTCCTGGATAGGTTACTGTGATGGATGGATACTTCACAGGCATGAAGCAGAAGCAGTTTCTTCTTGAAGGTCATTGTTAGATGTGTGCTGAGAGAAAATAGATTTGAGACACGTGGCTCGTAAGCAAAGCAGCTTCCATTTTGGCAGCTGAGAAAACTGTTGATGTTAATTGTAAGGAACTGCATCCATTTCAGAGAGCACTCCTAAAAATCTCCCACTAACTTCCACTTTAGCTAAAGACACTTTTATTGAAGTCCATAATCTCATTTGTTAGTTCCTTCATTTAAACAAGAACTTATTAGGCATCGCTGGCCAGTGTCTATTGACTGAAGATGACGTCTGAAACCCGTTGGTGGTTACTAATTGGTACTTGCTGCTGTAGGGTGTCCAGAGAGTGTCTGACTCATCTGTTTGTCACCCGCTGTCTGCAGAGGGGTGGCCTCAGATCCCTGCAAGCACCTCTACAATAAAACTGCTGAAAAGAATGAAAATCGTGCTAGATTCATCCTTACCAGAGCAACATTGAACAGATTCCGAGACAGCAAAAGAATGAAGGCAGAGTTCTGTATCCAGTTCTTCATTAATTTAATTTTCTCTCAGTCTTGAACTTCCCCCTACTGATACTTTTCTAAAGCTAGTCCTCTTCCCTCAGAAAAAAACCCAAACCCTCTTTCAGTGAGTGGCAGTAGAGTTTCAACTCTCAATAGAAGCGTTCTCCCCCATTTCTGTACTTCAGGAAATACCCAGTGCTGAAGTCTAAAGTAACATAACAAATTGGGGTGTCAAAGTGGGGACTGAGCAATCAGAAGGCTCTGTGACTGAATTGCCTTCAGAAAAATTGTCCGTTGATGTCCTTAGTCCCATTTTTCAGTAAGGGCAGCACGCTGTAGAAGGATCTAGTTGAGGGTCTTCACTGGAGTTTGAATACCTTGACTGGTAACGTGATCCACGTTGCTCTTGGTCAGCACCTTCACAAGGTGGTATAAATGGGAGTGGAGACACGTCCTGGAAGATAAAGTTAGTCAGGTTGTCTTCCTTCAGGATTGATTTCTCCACTTCAGCACCTTTCATGGCAAGGAGTAATACAGCTTTGTGTAAATGCCCATCGGTGGGATATGGCTGGAAATGGCATTGGCTGTGAATGGGACAACAACAGCAACCAAAACTGAGGCATTAGGAGGAAGGCCACTGGTAAAAAGATGGCATTTTATCCATTGTCCTAGTTTTCACTGTTGCTTTTAGCTAGTGGTGGTGTTCTACCATTTTCATTTCCAATGCTTTGGAGGTCATTCTAAAGAGCTCTCATTTAATTAAAATAATAAGAATAATAAAATAAAACCTGTATGGGTATTGCATGAGCCATTAATTTCCATCCTCATGATAAGCCCAGAAAAACACTCAACTTGAAAACCTATATTCCAGTTCCTAATAATTTCTAGAACAGTGATGTTGGTAAAAGAGTGCCCCTTCAATAGAGGTTTTACTTTTGTTTTTGTTTTGTTTTGTTGTCTTCCTCTTTTCTTTCCACTTTTAGCCACCAGCTAAATACCTCCTGCCAGAACTGACAGCATCAGACTATGGGAAGAAGTGTGTGGTCATTGATTTAGATGAAACTTTAGTGCACAGTTCATTTAAGGTAAGTAAATTCAAAAGCCATCTCTTGAAACTTGAATCCATCAGTGAATGTTCTAGGAACTTTAGTTAAGCCTCTTTACCCATGAACTAGTCTTGCAGGCTCTCCCACGTTGCCTGGTAGTTCTCATCATTACTTCTATGATTATTCATCCAAATTTAGCCGTAAGGGGAGCAGCACAGACTTTGCTATTTATTTGGTTCTGAGAAAGTCACTCTGGCTGCAGCAAGCCCTGGAACAGTTGTCGACTTGAAATGGCAACTATTTTAACAGGTACAAAGCTTGCTGCTCTGAAGATAGATGGTTTCCTTTTTGATGTTTCAATGATGTCTTCGTCTAGGAGAGTGGAGACTCAGCACAGTTTTTATGCTAGGTTAGAATTACCTTAAACCAGTAGATTTTGGGCACCAGTGATTGCTGTGTGCTCTTGCTGGAGAAGATTGCTTTCCATGTCAGGCTGCTGTCCTGACAGCAGTAAGTGTTTTTAGGTAGTTATTTTTCATATGAGGAAAGCAAATACCTTTCAGCTGTTCCTGATGGATCAGTCATTTTCTCAAAGCAGCTTTGATGACCCTTCATATTCCAGCATCACAGAATGTTAGGGGCTGGAAGGGATCTCGCAAGACCATCCAGTCCAACCCCTGCCAGAGCAGGATCACCTGGAGCAGGTCCCACAGGAGCGTGTCCAGGTGGGGTTTGAATGTCTCCAGAGAAGGAGACTCCACAACCCCCCTGGGCAGCCTGATCCAGTTCTGTCACCCTCACTGTGAAAAGGTTTCTCCTTATGTTTCCATGGAACCTCCTGAGTTCCAGCTTGCACCCATTGCCCCTTGTCCTGTCATTGGATGTCACTGAGCAGAGCCTGGCTCCATCCTCCTGACACTCACCTTTTACATATGTATAAGCATTAATGAGTTCACCCCTCAGTCTGCTCTTCTCTAAAGAGCCCCAGCTCCCTCAGCCTTTCCTCAGCAGGGAGATGTTCCACTCCCTTCATCCTCTTTGTGGCTCTGAGCTGGATCCTTTCAAGCAGTTCCCATGGTGGAAATAAGGGTATTTTTCTAATGTTTAAGCAGAGCTCAAGTCAGAAGAGGAGACCTCAGAAATCCAGAGAACCTAAATTGGCTCAGAGCCCTGGTAGCATTTCTGATGAGCAAGTGTCAGACATGGTAAAGCATCTGCTAGTTTCATACTTTGATTGGAGGATTTAGAAGAATCAATAGTATCTTTCCTTCCTAGTAGCAAGACAGAGTTGCCACCGACCTTGTAGCCTCCCTAGTTTTTGCTACACTCCGTTTTCCACCGCTGGCATAAACTCAGCATTTTAATCCTGCAAATATTTAGTTGCCAGCATTTAAATATGCAAACTGTAATTCACATTGTGGTTAGAATTTGGCAACAGCCTGGATTTGTTGACTTAAAGAAGACCTTATATGGAGATACTAGAACAAATATTCCTGTGCCTCAAACTGAAACTTAAGATTCTTCTCTCTCTTTATTGTGTTTAATGGCATAAAACAATTTGTGGTGGCACACAGGAACCTCTCAACCTCAGTGCCAGATCCTCATCTTCTATACCCAGACTGAACTTGTGCTTGAGAATTTTTCAGGGAGATTAGAAATACAGCAGGCTTGGGAAGGAAGGGACCATGCCTTCCTAATTCAAATTCCTCATTAAATTAAAATAAGAGACAAAAATAGGAAGGGAAAGCTGAATTTAAAAGCCTAAATTTACATGAAAATAAAGAAGTATCAGGCTTTGTGTTTTCAGACGTGTAAAAATAAAAGTTTGCTCTCTGAATGCTGTGGGTAACTTGGTACTGTGATTTTTTTTTCTGGTTTTTGAGAAAAAAATGAGATTTAGCTTGGGTGCTTTGGGTTTTTTAACTATTTTAGAGAAATAGGTGTTTAATGGCTGACTTGGTATAAATCCTTTCTTGTAGGATTGAGGTTTTATGGCAGTGTGTTTGCTTAGTGGGCTCATTTTAATTTATTTATTCATATATTACATCATTTATTCAAGTTATGCTTTAAGGGTATTTAAATGATGTTAAATAGATAGAAAAAAATCAAATGATTATTCGGCATAGTCTTGAACACTGAAGAATGTTAGGAAAAGAAGTGAGTAGTGTTGGAGTAAACGTGGAGTTGGTGTTACCTCAACATGAAGCCTTGCAGTGGGAGCATGTTAAGAGCAAACCAGACGTTGGAGGGAATGGCTTTAGATGTTTACTGGCTGGCACTGGCCAGTGATGCTCCTTGGGGTTTGTTTCATGAAGGGAAATACTTCAGCTGAAACAAAGTCAGGGCAGTCATCAAAAATAGCAGTGGATTTCCAGAAGAGCAGAGGGTTTATGACAGCTCTGTGCTAAGTGCCCTGCCTCAATAATCAAGTTACTTTTGCAGCCTCTTTTAGCTGTTTGGTTTGGTTGTTTTGTTCCCTAAAACACGGCAGGTCCCCACTTGTAAACTGTAAAAGCATACATCAATTTGTGACTTTTAGTACAAAAAGTTTTATTAAAAACACATGATATTTTACAATTCATCATTCTGTTATGAAATGGGCTTCATATTTCAAATGCAGATTTTATTTTTTTTTAACCCAACCAGAGAGGCAGAGTATTTAAAGTGCTTTTTTATGAAAGCAGCAACATCTGAAGGAGGGTAATTCTTGTCTTTTTATGCCCCTGCATATTCCTGAAGCTTTAAGGAGGTACTAGTCTTTCATGTTAAGTGCATATTAAAGGAATAAAGTTTGGGGTGCTTTGGCAAGAGTAAAAAAGGAACAGATAGCCATTATAGTTATCATTCCCATCATAAAACAATAATAGAAGCAAAAAAAAATCAGGAATCATTAAATCAAGAAGATGTAAACATGTTTTTGTATAAAATGAAGTAAACCACATGCAAGTCTGGAATGTAGTCGTATTCAAAACTGGCTGTGAAATGCTTTTAGAACATTCAAAACTCTGAAGTTTTTTATTAAATAGAAACAGTTCTAACCAAAGTACAGATTTTTCCATGGAAATACATTGTCTTCTTTCCCACTCTGTCCCTGTGGTTCCCACTGGAGGCATGTATGTGCTTCACGTGTGCAACCCCAGAAACCTTTACCCAGCAAATTGCCTCAGACTTTTCTCCCATCTTCCCATGGAGATGAAGCCCAGAAGCCCAGTCCAGGCTCTCTTTCCTATGGCTTGTGCCAACAAGAGATCTACACAGTAGCTAACATGTAAGTGGGAGAAGCAAATAAGTAGGTAAGAGTAGTTTGGTTAGTGTTACAAAGTCTTAAGGGCAACTTTATTTGTTAGCAAAAGTGAAGTTGTCTGAACAGAATGTGTTGTGTTTTGGGTTTTTTTTCCTGGCATCTGGCTGGTGTTGCTTGTGTTGAGAAAGTTAGTCCTGGCTGTAGTTTTATCAGTGGGCTTCAAAACCTTAGTAACTTGCAACTGGTTGGGTTTTTTTTCTGCTGCTACAGAATATTTATCTTGCTTAAGGGAGTCATGCATACAGAAATCCTTCAAGTGCGTGCAGGTCTTTTCAAAGTCTGCACAGAGTTGGCATCCAGCTTGAAAACGGGTGGCTGGGGCTTATTGACAGTTCATTTGGGTTTCTTTTAAGGTGAAGCTTCAGAACATTTGTATGTACCTGTTCTGTGGCTGTTAGAGGCTGCAGTGTTGTTTTCTGTCTGAGGGGCATCACGCAGGTAGCAGATGGGAACCTCCCCTCTGACTTCTGCAGAAAGGAGGAGGAATCTTGGGAATTGCTTGATGTCTAAATTGTAACTGTGGGCATTTGAAGAATTCTTTAGTTGATACGAGTACAGCAGGATGGAGTTTTCAGCATCTGGAGGTTTGATGGCAATACTGGTTTGTCAGGACAAGTAGATTCAGTGTAGCTTCTCATTTGCCCCCTGACACAGCTCTTGAAGACATCAGGTCAAGCCATCTTTCTTATTACTTTGCTACTGAGAGAGGATGTTGCCTTCCTTATAAATTCTTACGGTCATTTTGCTCTCCTCACAGAAAGGTTGTTTGACAGTGGAATTAGAGCCTCATTTTTCCACAGTGCAGGATTCTTTGGGGTTTTTCCTACCATTTTTCACAGAGACTGCTTAGGCTCTCCAGTTTGTCATCTGCTTCTCAGTCGCTTTCCCTTGGCTGCTCCTCTGCTTTCCTGGTTTGAAGGCTGTTTCTAGTCTCACAGCTTCTTCAGGCTCATCTCCTTGGTGGACTGGAGATCAGTCTAGTGGCTGATGCAGGAAACCAGGTGGGAAAGTACAAATCTAGCAGATCAGACAGATCTATTCCAGCTTTAGCTTAGTAATGCCATGCAAGTTACCAGCTGAACTACTCCCAGCTTTCCTTTTAGGCTGTTAGCCATCAAGTGTATTGTCTGTTAATCAGTCATCTTAAAACTGCATTTGGCAGCTCCGTGTATCAACCATTTCCAAGCACAGATCATGGAATGAGTAACAGACCTCAGCTGGGCATGTTTACATGAATTTTTTTTTTATTTTTTTAATCACAGACGTAATTCATGAGCTGTACCAATGGGTTCTGCCAAGTTTGATGTCCATTTGAACTCATAAACATTGTGAGCAGTGTGTTCCCCAAGTACCACTGCTGTCTAGCCAAGATTAGACTGTGTGCTCTGAAACTGGCTGCAAGGACACTTTTTTGCTTTCCAAAGTAATTTTACTTGACCTACAGTTTTTCACAGTAAGTCTTAAGAAATAAGTTGAATAAAACAGGCTAGAAGAATGAATTGAAGGACTTGGACAGAGTCTGCCTGCTCTTCCCTTTTGAATTAAAATGCAACCATACATGGTTAATTTGATTGGCATAGTATGTTCTTGAGGTGTCACATCTTCAGAATCATTTAACTGTATGACTTAAGTCTAGTTGCAGCTCCTGATTCAAATGCAACTGTTAGGTATTACTTTAAGCACTGTCTTTATTTTTAATTAATTATCAATTGATGATCCAAGGTAGGATATGCAAAGCCCGAAGCTGAATTTCCCTGTCATCATCCACACAGACCTGATGAAGGAGTTACCCAAACAGATATTTTTCCTGGTAAACACACTCAGTGATAGTGGGAGGTATTCAAGCAGTAAAGCAATATTACTTTATATGAAGCTTAAAAGCATGAGGGAAGGGAAGTGCAGTATCTGGTGAATCCAGCTGTGTAAGGCTGCCGATGAGTGCGTAAAGGACACGCACACAGAGTGGATCTGTATAGTCAGTAATGCTTATTAACTTCTTCCTCAGAAGCAAGTACTCTTCTCTTTCACGCCTCTGAAATTTTCCCCTCTAATGATCTTATTTTTAATGCTGATTTATTTCCTTGTCATTCTTTCCAGCCAATTAGCAATGCTGATTTCATCGTTCCCGTTGAAATCGATGGAACCATACATCAGGTAAGTGCTGTTGTTGCTTTAGCATTGTTCTCCAGAACATCTCTCTCAGGACTTCACCACTTGTCTCTTTATCAGCTGTAAAACATTTTCAAACATCATCTAAGGATAAGCTTTCAAAAATTGCTAGGCCCAGAAAAAGCTACTTGAATACTGCATTTCTCATTCCATCCATGGACAAACAGGACATAAGTTGGCTGCTGGTTTTCATCTGGACAAAGCTTTATAAAAGTATTAAGACATTCATTTTAATTTATTTTTTTAATGTTTAAATTCTATCCCCATTAATTCCTGTCAGTAATTTAAGTTCCTCTGATAGGACTTCTTATACACTTCATCATCTTTAAAAGGGCTGGATAAAATTGCAAGGAGACTAATTTTTGTGTCTCATTCTTTAAGAACTTCACTTAAGACTCAGTGAAATGGTTTCCAGTAAATGCAAAATACCCATAATTTGAAAATCATTCCCCTTTATGTGTCTTAGCTTGATGTCTTTAATCAGTAGTCATTTCTGAAAACGTTAAATGAATGAAATTACAGTGCCATAAATTCCCCTCTTCAGACAGACACTGAAGTTCTTACTGGAGACTGGTTTTACTGGTTAATGGAAGTTGAGCCTTTCAGAGACAGGAACCTTGCAAACAGCTTGAAACAGCTTCTCTTGGTTGTTGTAGGTTGAAGATATTGCAGTTAACTGAGTTGCAAATCTTCCCTGGATGTGATTTCATGGAGATCTTAAATACTTTAATTTTTAAAATGCTGTCTTTTATACGAGTGATTTTTACTAGGGAAGATGGAGTTGTATTTTGATTTTGGAACAACTGATAGGTCGCAATGGGCATTCATGGTTTTGTTTGATTTCTGTTATGAAACAACCCATGTCATCTCAATCCTAAAATTTAATTACTAAATACCAGTCAGTAAGCTGAAATGTGTTTCAAAGTGATAGATGCTGTGACAGTTTTTGCACTTTGCCCGTTTTGTGTAGAAAAATTCAATATCTGGGGTACTTAAACCTGTAAAGTTCACCAGAGCTGGATGGAGAAAGCACATAAATGATGTTCTGGGAGGTTTGTATTGTGATATTGTCAGACCTCATTTGATGTGGGCTGTAATTGTGTTTGGTGCTGTAACGCAGACATTTCCTCTCCTAAAACTTTCTAGAATGCTTTTGAAAGGGAATAAAATAGGTTGCCTCACAATTTTGAATCGTTTGGGATTGTGATCGCTTAGCTTGTCAAGATTATATATTTACTTTTGGAAACAAAACACAGTAAAAGACTATTTGGGCTTTACAGTCAATGACTTCAAAACCCTCTTGCTTTTCCATTCCCTGCTGCAAACTTTCATACTCTTCACCAAGCCACTTTCAGTCGTCACAGTTCACTTTCTTCAAGCATAATGCAGTTAGGTACTCAAAATAAATAAATAAAAACCTGTTCAGAGAGACTGGATTTGTGCATACCCTAAACGTGAACGGGAGGAAGGATGCTCTTGATGGAGAAGGTCAAGGGAAGTTAGTCTCTGACTGTGCTTTGCTGGAGACTTCCTGCATAATTTTCAAGGAAATTACATTAATCCCCTTGTATTTCAAGTTCCTAACCTCTGAAACAGGTAAATACCTCGGTCACATCGGGGTGGTAGCAATGAAATTAATTGCAAGGGATTTCTGATCCTGGAAAGAAAGGTAATTTATACAGTGTGCAGAACAGGCAAAGCCTTGGATTGCTGCCTTTGCCTATGGAACACAAATTACAAAGTACTGTACTGTCATCCAGCAATCTTTTTGGTTTTTAACTATGATAATCTAAAGGGCAAAAGTGGACATTGTGTCTTAGTCTGACGTGCATTAACACAAGCTGCAGAGCTTTGACAACTGGTTCCCACTTCAAACCTGTAATTGTTGGGTTGTTTTTTTTCCACTTACAGCATAAATGAGCCAATACCAACAATTTTTGTAATCAGTCAGGATTTGTCACTTCTGTAATGCTTGTCCATTTTCTTAAGCAGTTTATGGACTCAGATATTAATCACTGGCACTGGCAAACACTTGCATCTGGTTTAAATGTCACGGGATTTGTGACAAGTTGTGGAACCACAGTGCCTATCCCTGCTTCACCAGTAAGCCTGCTCTCTTACCTAGCAAGAGATCATCTGACAGAGAATTGCTGTATTTAAAACTCTGCCTTAGACAGAACTCCATGGAAAACAAATGGAGAACTCTCTTTCAGAAGTGCCCACTCAGAATGAAATTTGAAATTACACAACATTCTTCAGATCTCCTATACCAGAAATACAAGAGGTGGCAAATTCAATTGCTGTACACTTGAAAGAGTTTTGAGAATGACTTCTTTAATAAGTTTTGGTCACAGTAAATGTTTTCATGTTTCGAGGTATTCATAAAAGGTTGTCTTTAGTTTGGGGCGCTCTTTTTCCCTTAAATCATTTATAATCCAAAGCTCTTGTTCTTCTTTAGGGAGGACAATTCAAATCATTATTTATCTTAAAGGGTGCTTAGGTAACCCAGCTTCCCTAGATTGAAAAATAGCTTTTCTGAGCACTCCTTGTCCATCTCCCATCTTTCTTGCACTAGTTTAATTTACCTTTTCTTTAGAAAGGATTTGTCGCTTTATTTTACAAGGAAATAACTCCTATGTGGAGTTACCTCTCTTCCCTTCTCTTCTGGGTCTTCAGATGCCTGCGGAGACCGTGACTGTCTATGGGCCAGCTAAAGTTACAGGAGATGAATCCCAGGCTTTGTGCTGGAAAGGATGGCACAGATACAAAAGGGCAGTTCTGATGCAAGCTGACACTCTCCTGGCCAGTTCTCTCATTTCTCTCTGGTTCCCTGAATAAAAGGAAATCAGAGCTGGTCTCCTGCTCTACCAAATTAGAAGTCAGAAACTGTGGGAAGTACAGTGAAATGTGTTGCAACTGAGAGTGCTCTTTAAAAGGAGCTTATTGAGGGTGAAAGTAGTGGCTGGAGAAAAGATGTTCAACCTGTTTGGTACCCTTGACGTAGCTTCTGCAAGAACACGTCCTCTCTTTGGGAGCTTACTTCCCATTTACTGAGGGCAGAGCGATCACAAAGCCCAGATGATGAACTGTGTGTTAGCTTTTGCTTTAATCCCCAAGGACTGCAGATCATTGTGGTATGGTGCTCCTCTGGTTTTTATCCAGCTTGACTTGCAGTACCTTTGCGCCTTGGTCCCGGTGTCAAAGAGTAAAAAGGGCAGCCAGGAAAAGTGATTTGGTGTTAATTGGAATTTTATTCTTAAATATAATTTGTTGAGTGATGCCAGTTTTGAAGTGTAGGGTTTTGGGTTTATTCAGTTAAGAATTACTTATATTTACTTGTTGGAAGCTAAAGAAATGTTTGGCATGTATACTTTGGATCAAATATACAAAATATTTTTACTGGGCAGGGGGAACATTGTTCAAATAATAAACTTCCTTTCTATAAAGGACAAAATGTGTCCATTTTCTTGCAGAAGGCTGTGGCCTGGTTCAAGTAATCCAGGATAGGCTGTATCCATTCTAGCTGGCCTATTCTTGGTTACTTGCACTGGGAGGCAACCGCAACGGCGTGAACCCGAAAGACGAGGCTCAAGGACGTGTCTTATTTTGTGCTCGCTGCCAAGAAGATGCACCCAGCCCCAAACCAGGAGATTCCCAGGAGCTGGAGTTGTCACAAGCAGATTTCTTTGTCATTCCTTAAAGATTTCATTAGTGTAAAACTGGTTTTGAAAGGCAATTCTTTGTATCCTATTTAATTGCTTAAGATTGAGCTGGGGTTCTCCTTTGGTTTACAAATACCAAGGCTTTTTCGGTTAGGACTGCTTTGAGGTATAGAAAATGCATGTGGAAAAACCAATTTTAGATAAATTAATTAAAAGGACTGTATTCCTCTAAATTCTTACTCTGATAAGGAAGAAATTAGTGAGCATACAGTACAGACAAACTAGAAGGATCTTTTTACGGGTTTGTTGGGTTCTTTAATGCCCTAAAGACAGTGTATAAATCTCAGAAAAATGCCAGGAGCCAGTTAGTCTAGAGACTTAAAACTGAAGACATCAGGCAACAGAGGGAAAAGCCAAGCCACAAATAACCATGTGGCATTGAGATTCAAGTCCAGCCGCTAACAAAGTAAAGGGGGGAAAAAATTCCAAATGAGGAGGAAGAGGAGAAAAGAGCTGCACTGTCAGCTGAAGAAAGCTTTTTATGTGAAGTAAACCAAAGAGATTTTGTAGCCCAGGATACCAGTACACTTGCAGTTGCTTCCAGGATCTAAGTAGGACTTCTCAAAAGAAAAAAAAAACCAAAAATTCAAAGAGAATAACCATGCAGAGTATTAAGAAATGTATGTGGCTCTAAAAAAAGAACAGTGTCGTTTAAAGAACAAAAAAAAAAAAGAAAAAAAAAGAAATGTGGGACAGAGTTGAGACTTTAGAGAAGGAGAGAGTTAAGGGGGACCTCACCCTAAGAGATCACATTGATTATTAATAAGGCATTTCACATGAGAAGCAAATCTGTTGGCAAGAGCCCAATGGGTAAGATTTAGGACAACGCAGCAAGAGAAACTCCAGCAGAGGAGGTGGAGTTGGAGGCTCTGTGCTGGATCAGAAGATCTAAACTGCAGAAGGGAGACAATGCCACTTGAAATGCTGAGTATTTCCAGCTCATATTGACTAGCTGCTGCATGAGGAGAGCCTACAGATTGCCAGAAGAGCACATATTGCAAATACTTGCTGTTATAAACCCACTCCTGTCCACAAGCCTGTGGTTTAGGAGCTCTCAGTCTGTAGCTACTGCCTTGATTTACTGTGTGCTCTCTATGGAGGAGGTGGCTTATGTTGCAAGCAGTGAAGTTCATATCCTTGGCTTGGAGTTTGTAATTACATTCCAAATGGAAATACTTCACCGACCCAGGCGTAGATCGGGATGGAGAGTGAAGAGGAAACTGGCTTTGCTGTGGCTAAAAACACTAGCTTTTAAAAGGGAAGCTAATACTACATGCCAGCACTAATTATCCAAAAATGACTTTAAGACTTTGGGGTGTTCCTTTTGTGCTCTTGAAAATAAGTGTGGGAATATAATTTAAGACTAAAGAATGAAGAACTTCATACTGAGCTGTAGAGTTAAGGAGTAACTTGCATCCTGCTCTCCTTCCTCTTCTAACTGGCGCATCAGATGCTCTCTTTCTGGGTATCCAAACACAGAGGGACTGCAGCTGTCCTTCCACCTCTGTCTTTAAAAATTTGAAGAGATAATTTGGAACAGAAAATACTACAGAACGAATTTGTGTAGTAAGATTTCAGTAAAGAATTAATTGCGTTGTTCCAGGAGAGGAAATTGTGTGGTTTATGTGTAGTGAACTATAGGAAACTTTGCTTGGTTCAGCAAAGTGGAGCTGGAACCTATCTGGAAAGAGAGGGGTGTTGAGGTTCGTCTGTTAACGGTCTTTAATTTATAAAATGTCACATTTAATTGATTGGTGAAGTGCTGCTGTGGGTTTTTTCAAAAGTAAATAAATAAATCTAGGCCCTACATTATTATCCATATCAAAGTTTTAATGCATTGCTTGAATTTGAGGGGCCAGAAATAGTTGAGTTAAACTTCATCGAGCTAACTTAAAGCAGATGATGTCCTCATGCTATGAGCTGCAATAAAGCAGCAAAGTGATTAGCATTTCTGCTTTGGTCATTAAGGTACAGTGCCATTGTACCTGCTTTTAATAAAACTTCAGCTTCAGGTTTAGGTTTTCAATTTCAAGTTCGTGTTACGCAACTTTATTTTCTTTTGCTAAAGGCTTTAATTGTAACACTTCAGTTCAAGATGGGATTTCCATATTTTTCTCCCTGCAGGCTTTTTCTCTGGGTGCCTTACGTTTTCTACCTGGTCATTAATCTGACTCTGCTAAGATACACACTATTAATCTAGTTCCACGTATCAAAGAGAGACATTCCTGGAATTGCATCAGTCTTGCAATTCTTCCTGCATTCAGTTACATGCCAGACTTCTCCACTTGACATTTCCAGTCTTGAGGATTATTTGCCAAATGCAGAAGATAAAATGCTGCCAGTGTTTTCTCTCCAACTTTTAATCTAAGTGCAAACAAGATAGAAAACTATTTTTCAAGCAGACTTCCCTCTTCAGCTTCCCAGTGTATCGTGAACTGCTTGCTTTCTGAGCAACAGTTATCTTATCTTGGTATTTTCTCTGCATGCAAATCATCTTCCTTGCTCTGAAGAGAGAGACAAGGAGGCTCTAATATCATTAGTCAGGTTGTTGACAGTAGGCAGCCAAGCTGTGCCTTGTTCTCAGTGCAAAAAGGGACCGTGGTGTTGCTGCAGCCAAGCTGCTCAAGGGGAGAGAGGTGTTGAGTGCTGACCATCTCTGTGGCCAGGTCACAGCAGAAGACTTTGTAGACTTTGCTACTGGATTTGGAGAGCAGCACTTGCTAGACGTGATGCTATGAAGAATGTTTTGGTGAAGGCTCTGCAGAGCCAGATGACTGATAAGGATCCGTAGTGAGACACGGTACTTAGTGCCTGGAATTTAAAAAATGAAAGAATTAGCCACAGGAAGAAAACAGCTCCCTGTTGTGCAATTCCTGTCATCAGAGAGGTTTCATCAGATTTATTCCTCTCTAAAGCTCTTCAGACTGAAGACACCAGCACCAAAATCGTTTCGGTCGAGAGCTCTGAATCCTCACTTCTGGAGGAGCCCTACTGTCTCTCTTTGCCTTTAATGAGATTTTTCACTCCAGATGATGCACAGTATTTGCAATTGCATAATAAGTGTGGATCTTGGCAGCCTGTGCATTCCAATTTCTTATTATTGGTTGTCTACTTCTATCTCCTATACTTTTTCCTTTCATTTGAACTGGCTCCATGTTAACTTTTGTTCAGGTGTTAGGATTACAAAGCGGTTGGGGGGTTTGTTTTCTTTTCTTTTTTTTCCTTCTACCTTAAACACCACGTGACCCAAATAGTTATTGTCATTCCAGGTTTATGTATTGAAACGACCACATGTGGATGAGTTTCTTCAGAGGATGGGAGAGCTCTTTGAATGTGTACTCTTCACAGCCAGTCTAGCCAAGGTTTGTTCCTCTTCACTTCATCAGCCTTTACGGTGCTGGTCAGTGGACTTTTGGTTGGGTTTTCTATGGATAATTATTTCCACAGTTGGTACTATCTTAATTTTTCCCCTTCTTTTCTGCTTCTTTGTCTGACAGTGTGTACTTTGTCTGCTAGTGTGTGGGTAAGTGTTTCCATGGTAACACCATCACATATGGGCTTGTCTCATAATGTAGCCTCCATGCATTGCTCATAATGCCAATATGAAAGGCTTACAAGTTACCATGGTTATAGTGAGAAATTAGAACAAATAGCGTGCGAGTAAAGCAGTATATTAAAGCTGGGCATGAAATAAAATACACTGTACTTAACACTATCTACGTGATCAAACAGTGATCTGGAAATTTAGTGCATCTGAAAATTGGGAACACGTTTTTGTTCTCTCAAGGTGCAATTGCAACCCAGAGTTGGGAAAATCAGATGTTTTGTAAAGCTTGAAATATCAACAGGAATATTTTGTGCCCTCTGGTCTCCAGTAGCAGTAGTACCTCGTAGGTAGTTTTGTGGTAGACATTACAGTAGTAGACATCTTCCAAGTCTTCATTTCTTTCAATGTATTGTATTTGTGGTGTCTTTTATGTAAAGTTCTACTGGTGATTTCTAAATATTACTCTAGTGCAGTAAGCTTTTACTCCAGCCTAGTGTAGAGGTGGTGGAAGGGGACAGGACCCTGTTTGATCTGCTTACCAGAGGATTCTTCCCTGCACCCTTTTTTACCACGTTCTGTTCAGTCCCATTGTAAAAATCCTAAGTAATGGCACAATTTCACACTGCAGTTAGATGTCTGGTGGTTTCCATAGTCAAAAGATGATTGATTTCAACATCAATTTTGTTTCTAATTTAAAATATAGGAAAATGGTCACTCCTATCCTGCAAAAATCAGTTATAATGACCATTTTCAAGTACACGGTTATTTCATGTTCTGGTTTATTTGATACTTCTCCTTGGAGAGTTTGTATCTATTGTTGGATTCTAAGCTATGCCTCAAATTATCATCTTGTATAGCAATTGAGAATTTCCCACTATTGAGCATGGCTATTTTTCTTGATAACATCTTTGTCTGATATTTTATCACCCAATTATGCAATTTGGTAATCTTGAGATTCTTACTGACCCAGTTACTCCAAGGGCATCATCCCCACTTCAAGCTCAGATGAGTTCATTGCAGCTTATCTTCAGAGGCACATGGAAATGAATTGGCTGTGGCAAGGGCTTCCTATAGATTTTCTGTTAGCCTTGGCTGGTTTTATGGTAATGTTAGGTGAGATCTCTGGGTCCATCAACTTAGAGTTACCCTAGGAGTTACCTAGTTGGCCCTGAGAATCAAACCTAACCAATAAATCACAGAAAACCTCAGAGTGCAAGTTAGCCTTCCACAGAAAGATAACCATCCGACTTCTGCCGTAGCTCACTCTGTTAATCACTTCAGGTTTGCAGGCATGCAAGTTAATTAACGAGGAGCAGGGAAGCAAATGAAGAAAGGACATTTTATCTCAGATGATTTTGGGTCCCTTCATTGTATAGTTCTGCGAATGAGCCTCAGCTGCACGTTGCTAACTGCATGTTTCTAACTTCTGTTTTTAAGTATGCAGACCCAGTAGCCGACTTACTGGATCGCTGGGGTGTGTTCAGGGCAAGGCTCTTTAGAGAATCCTGTGTTTTCCACCGAGGAAATTACGTGAAGGATCTGAGCCGGCTGGGACGTGAGCTGAGTAAAGTTATTATAGTAGATAATTCTCCTGCATCTTACATCTTCCATCCTGAAAATGCAGTAAGTATTTTTATTATTTGAAGTATTCGAGTGTAACTTTACCTTTCTGGGCCTCTGCTCAGACTTTCTGATTCAGAAAGTGGCCTCTTGGAATGCTAACTGTATTAGTTTGTGTTTTCATATAGTGCAGGTAGGTTCTGCTATTCAGGGCCAAATGGTGAAGGACTAGGGCAGACTGATCTTAAGGTGTGTTGTGCTTATTCATCTGCTTTCAGGTCTAGCTTTTGGCATCAAGTCCTCCATGGGTTCTGAGAAACACCAAGCAGTGTAGAACCCGAGTAACTGACTGAGCTCTGAAAAGCAAAACTGCCTTCCAGCACAGCTTTTGTTCTTTGGAGTGGTGATTCCAGAAAAGATGGTTTATTTGAACTGCTGTTGGTACTCCCATCTTTTTTACATCATGCAAATGAAAACATTTTATTAGACAAGATAATTAATGCTTTACTGGTTGCTATCAGAGTTCTGTATTCATGGCTGAGGGGAAGCAAAAAAACCCAAGATCCTGTTGTGTTGTTATCACAAAAAACACTTAAAGGAGAAGCATAACTCGCTTCATAGTTAGAAGTGGTAGTCAACAAGTTCATCAAGTTCTAGGAAGAAGGATAAAAGGCAGGCAGCAGTACTTCAAGGGAGAGGGTTTGGAGCAGTGTGCGTTTTCACTCTGTTTCATGTCAACTCAAGCTACGATGGAATGGTCTGGCACTTGCTCCATCCATTGCTGCAATCCATACAGATGCTCACATCTGATTTGTAGCTTCTAACTGGAGCTCCCCTTACATCTGCTGACTTTAAACAACCAGGCTGTGCAGTGTTCTCTTTGATGTTTTCAGGCTGCCTTTTTGGTGAACTGTTAAAATTAACGTAAGAAATTTTGATCAGGAACATTCTTTTCCATGGCCCCACCTCTCCAGAATAGCTTTGTATTTTTGTTTTTTTAACATGAGCTATTTTTCTTGCAGCAATCAGCTTTTAAATTCAGATCTCAATCTTGCTGTGGCCTCAGTGATTGGGTGAAATCATTTTTCTGGTTGGTGCCACACATGGCTTAAAATTTCTATTTATAATAACCAAGAGCTGTAGCTCTAATTTATGTTCATGGTTAAAATTAAAAACCTGATCCAGACTGTCATTTGGTATCTTGGAATTCAGTGCCAAGAAAATAATGAGCTGTAGAAATTTGGGAGATGAAATTAAGGGCCTTGTCAGAGTGGTTTAATCATAGAAGAGTGCTGCTAGCTAACTGATATTCGAGTCTGCAGAAACCAGAGCTTGTAACAAGATCCAAGATAGGTTTGAAAAGACCTCAGTGTACTTCCACAGAGCAGATAGACAGAACTCCTTCCCCAAATCCAGCCCACGTACTGAAGAAGCGTTATTGTACGCATTAGTTTCTGAACCCACTCTCAGGCTCCTCTGTTTTACTCTGAGAACTGTTCTGTACTCACTGGTTAAATATTTCCTCCACAACCTCCTGCCAGAAGGGGTTGTTGCTGCATGCCTGTGTTTAGTGACTCACACCAGCCATGCACACAGGCGAAAAAAGGATTTGCCTGTTAATTGTTGGTACGGCTTCATAACCTGCATCGCCCTTCCGTTCTGCTCTCGGTCTCCAGGAGGCAGAGCAAGGGGAGCTGGCTGTGGTTGGGTCAGGTAGGGTACCTGGACATGTAGGAAAAGGTCAACTGCACATCAGCTGTTTTGCAGTTGGGTTTGGGATTGATGCTGCACGCTAGAACGTGTGCAGTTGAACCTGGTGTCCAACCTAAACCTCCCCTG
The DNA here is from genome assembly GCA_013399075.1 of Chloroceryle aenea. Classification (NCBI taxonomy): domain Eukaryota; kingdom Metazoa; phylum Chordata; class Aves; order Coraciiformes; family Cerylidae; genus Chloroceryle; species Chloroceryle aenea. The sequence goes on from VWZY01009503.1 coordinate 69,739, forward strand.
ATGGAACCACAGAATCTCCATAGGCAAAACTCACATCTTCTCTACGTCATGAAGTCACCTTAGTATTTGTTGGTTGCTTTGTTTCAGGTGCCTGTGCAGTCCTGGTTTGATGACATGACAGACACAGAGCTGCTAGATCTTATTCCTTTCTTTGAAGGACTAAGCAAAGAGGAAGAAGTTTACAGTATGCTTCATAAACTCTGCAACAGGTAGCCCTTAACTTTGACTGACTTCTGCTACCAGATTGCAGTTGCTAGAGGCTGTCTCCGTCTTTTTCAGCTCTTTCAAATGTAAGCTTTGGGGAGGTCACCTCTGTCAGAAGTGCTACTCTCGATCTTCCTGTTACATTGGACACAAAGGACAATCATGAGTGATGCTATTAAGCCTTCAGAAGCCTGACTCCTAAGGTCATGTGTTCAGACTACTTTTTTAAAGGAAAAAAAAATAAAAAAAAAAAAAGGAAAAAAAAAAAGCTATTTTAAATGGGACTCTTTTAATGAATTTCATAAATGGACATCTTTTACTGGATCAGCTTTTCTTAAAACATGCCAAAAAAAGAAGCTTGTATTTCAGCAGTTGAATTTCTCTCCCTTTCTTCCCCTCCCACTATGCAGACAATTTTACCCCCCTGCTTAGAGCAGTTGACCTGACTCTGAATTTTTTCTTACAGAATGAAGTGCCTTTTTGAATGTTATTTTAAGATAAAAATTCATTTTTGTATAAGACGTATTTCCAGACATCTTTTAGTCTTGTATTGTCTAAATGCTTTAAAAGGAAAAAGGAAAAATTTTATAGAGCACTGTAATATATAACAAAGGAAAAAGTTGAAACAAAGATGCTGGGTTCCTGTCTCCACAACGACATTAAGTTGTACTACATTTTGTCATGCTCAGAAGGTTCAAGCGTTTGTGGGAGGGATGATTTGGGTTGATTACATGGTTGTTTCACTGATAGGATTTGGGGCACAGTGTTGAACATATCTGCAGTTGGTTTGAGTATTAGGGAATGATGGAATTGAGAAAATAAGGTGGCTAACAGATCTAAAGCACCTTCTCTTCTAGACAGATGAAGTTCTACTGTCTCTGCTTACGCACAACTGTCATGCCTCTCATTTTTCAGAAAACCATTACCTTGGGAGAATGTGGAGGAGATCTATTTATTAGTTTAAGATCCTTTTCTTTCAAAAGCCCCCATCTGGGTAAGCTGGATCTGTACTGAGCTGTTTGGAGTACTTTTTTTTTTTTCTTTTACTTGCTGCTACTGTATACTCACCAAATGGAGTTGACCATTGGCTGTTAAACTGTTTTTGCCACCGTGCCTGTGCGATGAAACATTTTCTGTAAGCTGCAAACTTGGGCAATAAATAAAATGCAGGCTTCATAACCCACCCCTACGTATTAATCCTATGGTATCTGATATACCAGGGGACTCAGTTAAAGGTGACCTGTAAAGGATATTTTTAGAATTTAATTATTTTTTTTTTACCCCTTTGGGATGAAGCCCTCTCCTTTCTTTGATATAGGAAAATGCAGGCAGTATTTTCTCCCAGAGCTCTGCTGTGTGTTTCTTTTTCCCTAAGGTGTAAGGTAGAGACTGGGAGCTTTACTGAGTCTTCACAGAAGAGCAGAAGTTACTAACCTAGGCTAAAATTGGTCCTCTGGCTTTGGAGTTGAGTAAATCTCATCTCTGAATCTGAGAACGTGCTTAGCATCTTCTGCAGTGTCACAGGTACCCTTTTGAAAGAAGAAATCACAAATATTTGAAGCCTTTGAAGAACAAGGCCCCCCTTTTTTCATTCTTTTTTTTTTTGTTTTTTTTTTCCCCCCAGCGTCACCTTTGAATTATTATCCACACCAGAAATCTACAGACACAAAAATAGCAGCTATGTTTGGCTGTCATCAGAGAAGACTAAACAGAGTAATTGGTGCTTCTAATTAGCCCCGTGCTAAATTCTGAACAGCAGATGCCCTTTGCCTTTTCTATTTGTCTCAAAGTCGTGACGACTCGGCAAAAACTTTTTTTCTTTTCTTTTTTTTTTTTGTTGCCATGGCCTTGGATTGTCATCCTTGTCTAAATCATTGGTGAAGCAGCTTAACAAATCCCTTCCTAGAAGGGCAGGCCCAGCCTACGCAGGCAGTGGGTAGGTTGTCGTCGGCACGGGATCAACCCGAAGGAGGAGTTGCCCCCTCACAGTGCAGCTGTGCTCCAGCTGCTCTCCGGCACCGTGACTCCCAACGGCATCACCGTTTTGTTTTCTCACCACTTGGCTTTCCCTTAGTACTGTACAATTCTGTGCCACAACAAAAGACAAAACTGTCCGGTTGAAAAGAAAAACAACAAAACCCAACCAACCAAAACCCAACAAACCTAAAAAAAATAGGGGAAAAATAGGACATGTGGATTCTGGTTAGTCCATTAACGTTTACTTTCAGATAAAAATAGTTTAATTTTCTATTTGACTTCAGAGTAACGAAACTGCAAGCTGCCAAAAAGTTGTTCTCTGAGCAGTATTTTCAACCGTGTTTGTAGCGCCTGGGCTCCAAACGCGGTTTGCAGGGAAGTATTCAGGTTGTAGTTAGTTGTGCAGGTATGATAGGAATGGCTGAAAAAATTCAAAGACTTTCTCACTAGCGTTAGACCAAACAATCTTCCCATCAGACAATAAAGACCCCACCGAGACGTTGCCCTTGGAACGGTTGTGAGCGGTCGGGCGCCAGGCGAACCGTTGTCGGTAGTTTGCATTTATGAAAGCAGTGATTTCATGAACCAGTTGCCTTAAGTCTGTGAATGAATGTTGACTATTCAAGTGTCTTGTATTGTTTATAAAATCCACATAGAATGGACAACTGAACTTCTGCACCGGCTTCTGGAAGAACGGTTCCCGTGATGTTCTGTACAGCCATACTTGTGGCCTACTCTTTATTTGGGCTCTTGAAATCCACAAATTTCCAAGAAAAAAATACTTGCTTCAAGCATTGAAGTGACACTTGGTGACAATACAAAAGCAAGAAACCTTAACAACAGGTTTGATCTCTTGATACCTTAAGAGTATTTTCTGGAACTTCCAATATTTCTTGGATTTTTAAAGGTTTTTTTCAACCCCTTCCCTTTGAAGTAAAACTCGGGAGTGTTTTGCAGTCAGGTTTGGACATCCCCTTGGTAACTATGGCCAAAGGGATCCAACTGTCACAGTAGGTTATTCAGACACTCTCTTTGTACTTGAAATTTCAGGCGTTCCGTTGGCGTGAATGTACAAACTCCGCGTATTTCTTGCTCCTGGCTTTTAACAAAGCAATACACTTCTGTCCGTGAAGTCAGACAACGAGTGGAATGTTTGTAACAAATTTGCAATACGGGTATTTGATTGTATTTTAAATACAAGGTTTTAAAAAAAACCTAAAATAGGAAAAAAAATCCTTCTTTCCTAAACCTCTTGCCTATTGTAAAGTGTGGCCAAATGCACGCGGGTCACCCGGGCTGTGCTAAACCCTGGTGTTCAATTCTAGCTCTGGATATTACAGAAGTATTAAGAAGTCTTTTCCAGTTGGTCATTCTGTTGAGCTAAAACAATGCTGCCTGGCCTGAAGTTCTGTTGTCCTTTTTATGTCGGGTTAAAAACGTTTTTTTTGCCTGTATAGGTATTTTTAAATTAAGCTGTTAAGGCAGAATGCCTTAGATTCTTGAAATTCAACTGAAGTGTTACGATTCAATTGCCACTTGTAAACCAGGGCTGTGCGCAGAACACTTGTTAACCACCAGGAAGCGTGGGCAGGTTTTGAATGGAAGATCGTAGCCAATGTACAATGTTGCTGTGTTCATTTAGGTAGCTTTGGAAGAATAATTTGCCTCTTTGTTTTGCCCTTTAAGCTTTTTCAAGCAGCAAAGTTACACGTGGAAGAAGCTCAAGACCTGAAGAGATTTGGATATCAGTGTATGCAATCACTTTATCACAGCATGATTTTGATTAGACTGGTTGGGGACAATAAAGTATCTAAATGACACTGGTGTGTACTGATGTTGCAGCTTTTGAAATTTCAGTGTAAAAAAAGGAAAAAAACAATAATAATCTGTAGCTATATAATTTACAAACACGTAATCCTATGTTTTACAGGTTCTTTTTAAACAAATAAACCACAGTACCGCACAGCCCTATTTGTAAAACAGAAACAAGTTTGTGCCTCTGATTTCCAAGGTGCTGTGATGTTTTTTGCCTTTGTGGGGCGAGGAGGGCAGGTGAGACTCGCGTGGGGCAATTGCTTCAAGATCTTTGGGCTAACTATGCAAAACCAGCTGTCAGGTTTCTGTTTCCATTATGTTGTTAAAAGGCAAAAAAAAAAATTTCCAGCTGACTACTTTTTTTTTTTTT
>VWZY01009503.1:86326-200534 GCA_013399075.1 Chloroceryle aenea
CTCTCCCCTAGATACCTGGAGGAGCTGTGAACTCCCCTTAGTGCCGATATTGAACAACAAATAGACTCTGTCAGCGTATGGGTCTGCAGACTCCAAAAGCAGCTGGGCACAAGCTGTGTGGCCCTTTCAGGATCCCTCACACTTTATATTTCCCTTGTGTAAGTGGGGACACCCCTCCTCCAGACAGAGCATGCACCCTGCCAGCATCACCAGGCTGCAGCTGAAGCTTCTTTCCCTTGACCATCTCAGCACCCCTGGGACCACAAAGCACCATGTGTTTCTGTAGGTGCACATCTGCAGCCGGGATTTTCTGGCATGAATGCATCTGGAATCATCTTCAAAAGCAAGTGTTGGGAAAGCACCCAGTGGCCAGGCAAGATGCTTATCAGCTGCTGCTTTGCTTTCAGGGGGTGTGAGGCACAAAGCACCCTAGTGAGGTGCAAAGCATCCTAGGGAGGCAGGGAAGTGTGATCTGGCCGGGAAGGCTGGTTTAGGAGAGAAGAAAGGGAATGTAAGGAAATAGCTTCAAGCCTGCGTCATTGGAGACTTAAAGCATTTTGGAGTTTGGCTGAAATGGCTGAGAGCTGGGGTGTGGGGTTCCAGTGAATCAGCGCCGCTTTCTGCGTAAAGTGGAAAATGTTCCTGTGAAATCTCTACTTTGTTCAGTCATTCATGAAAAAAAAACCCAACCAAAACAGCTCTGCCCCGTGCACTTCTGACATGTGAAGTGCAGTCCTTTTCAAAAGGCAGGTCCTCTGCTCCTCCTCGGGCAGGTTATCGGAGCAGCAGCAGTCCCTGTGTTACCCACAGCCATCCACTGCAAGCAAAGACCCACACTGCGGTGATGTGCAAACCCACGGCACTGATCCCACCAACTGAAACTTGGAAACCAGTCCATCCTGTTCAAATCCCCTCCTTCAACCGGTTTCAGTGTGTTAGAGATGGTCTTGTCCCTTGTGGGACTGGAAAATGATTCATCCACCAGCCCAGGAATGCAACCCTGGAGGCATCGTTTGTTGCCCTCTCCCAAGAGGCTCTTCTGGAGCTGGGTTTCTGTGCAGAAGGAATGTGGTCTGGAGAAGTTCTCCCCAGTAAATCATTGAGCAAAGAGGAGCAGAGTCTCAATCTCATCCAGATGAGAGAGAAAACATCCTAAAACTGAAGGTGGGTGCAGCAGATCTGCCCCAAGGGCCAGGACTCACATCCTGCTCGGGTGCAAGTGCCCTGTCCTTTCCTCCTCCCAGAGATGGTGAACCTCAATATCATGTTGTTCCTCCTCCTTCCGCTCCTTCCCGTTTGCAAAGAGAAGGATGCTTCCGACTCCAGGAGTGGCAAACCCTATGCAAACACTGCCAGAAAGCCTCTGTGAGCGTGCACGTTGATGCCATCACATGCATGGTGATGTCCCTGGCATCTTGTTATCATCTGTCCACAGGCGGTTTTGGCAGGAACTGAAATTGCTCGTCGGTCGCACGGACGCCTGCGGGTCAAGCTGGTGTCCATTCGCTCTCCTGGGTAATACATTTAATTCAAATAAGCCAAGCCCTGGGGTTAAGGGAGGAGGTTCTGTGGCTTCTGATGCTTTCCCTTCGTGCCAAAATTTGCGAAGATAATACTGCCCTTGGAGGCTGGGCTATCGATGAGGGCTGCTGTTCGCCAAAGCCAGGAAACAGAAGAAGGAAAAGCACTGAACTGGCCACTTTCTGCTGGGGAGTGTCACAAAGATGTCCTGAGCACAACCTCTCGCCTGTGTTAGAAGGAATCCTACCCCACACAGAAGTAACACAGGTTTCTTGTTTCTTGTTTAAACATGGTAACCAGAAGTGCCTGGGGAAAGGCTCTTGGCTCATGTGAGTTTCTCAGAAGTGTCATTGCTCTGACCTGTTAATGGTGAGAGGCTTCAGTGTTTGCACTGATTAACCACCAAAAGGGTCTCAGGAGGAATTGGGTCTATCAGCCTCAGAGTGGGGTTTTCCCTGAAAATGAGAGGATTTGGGGCAGCACCACTGCTCCTCACTGTCCTGGCACGAAGAGCTTGATGGCAGCTGGGGGAGGTATTACTTGATGACACCAAAACTTGTGGAGAGCTTTTTAGGCCCAAAAGCAGCATGGTGAGATGTATGGCCCAGTGGGTAGTACAGGGGATACAAGAGGCCTGAGTTTCAACTCTGGCTTTGACTTTCTGAAGGTTATTTCTGACAAGGCGACTTAACTCTTTGGACCATGATGTTGCTAAAATGTGGCTGCATGACCTCTAATCCTTGAAACACCTGTAATAACAAAAACCATATCATTTCCCTCAAAAAGCCCTTCATTTTCCACTCCCAGAGAAGCTCTTTGGGTCCTAGCTAGCCCAACTTGATCCAGCCCAGCCTAGATGGGATCTCCTACATGGGATCCTTGGGCTCATCTACAAGAAGTAGAGAGAGATAATGTGCAGGAGGCCACAGGCCATGTGGGGAAGTGAGGACAGCACCCAGCAAAGTGCCTGATCTTCGTTCATCAGCTGAACCAGGGCTGTGATGAGTATTGGTGCCCTTCTCATGCTCATGGCAGTGGTACTGGAGCCACTTCCCACAGTGTGACGTGACCAGCGTCTGGTAGTGGGGCTAATGGTCCAAGTGCTCATGTCAGGTGTGGACGGTGCTCTGCACCCTTTGGTGAATTATGGAAAACAGGGAGGGGCAATGTGTAGCAGGATGATAATTTCTCATCCTTTAGGGTAATTGATTTTTTCTTGCTCCTTCCTGGTTGGCACAGGCAGGGCTGCATTCCTCCAAACAATAACTCACCAGCCTGGCTGGCCCCAGCTCTGGCTACCAGCTGTACCCTGAGCCCTGTTGGTGTGATTTTGGCTCTACCTGCAGGTCCCCAGGCTCAGCAACTTGCATGACTTGTCTTTGCACCCCTTCATCTCCTAAGAGAATTTGAAATTCATTAGCTCTGTGTTAGCAGGTGTGACCAACAGGAGATGGTAAAGCAGCTCANCTCTCCCAAGGCACAATTCCCATCTGACACAGTATGTGGACATCACCTACACTCTCCATGTCTGGGCACCACAGACTGCCACCTGCTATGACACTAATTTCATGGGGAAGGGTGGTGTGCATTGGCAGCAGGGCAGAGCTTCAAGATTTCACCCCCCAACCCTTAGCACAGAGTGACTTTCTGCAGTCACACGTGCAGCTGGGTCACTGAAATGAGATAGGTTAAAAATGAAGCTTGTAAGGGAGGGTGGAGTTATTTTGTGGGTACTGAGATATGGTCTCCAGTGTGAGCAATCAGCTCTCCCACAGCTGTGAAAACTGCAGGTCTGCCTGAATGCAAAAAAGAAATCCCCAACAGTGAGAGTGAGAGCTCCAGCAGCCTTCACCAGTAAACCCAGCGTGTCTGGCAACCACACCTTTCAGCATCCAGTGATCCTAACCCAGGTTAAAATCACTGGGATCAGTTGGTTTCACCAAGTGTCAAAGGACCAGCCTTCTACCCCACAGGAGAGAAACCCAGGTCACATCGCCTGCAGGGTCAGGATGAGCTGTTGAGGACCTGACTTGACTTTCTGGTTCTTGAGCAGACATCCCGTGTAACTTTGTCCAAAAGGCATAAATAACTGAAGCTGTTCGCTCCAGCTCCCACGCAAGAACAAGACACTAATCCCTCATCTCACTTGCGGTGTGATTCCCATGAAAGAACAGTCTCAAGCAGCCTCAGGGGGTGTCACCAGCACGGGTGAGTTGCTCCTTCACCACCCAAGGGCTGCTGGGGGGTAACCTCTGCCAGGCTCACACACCCATTGCCCAGTCCAGCGCGGCTGAGCCTCCCCTGCCTCTGCAGCCTTTGCTGCCAAACCTGTCTCCTTTCTGCTGGATTCAGCTGGCGCGGGAAACTGCGGAGGCTCTGCTCGATGACCCTGACCAAAGCGTGATGGAATTTGCTGGGTTTCATAAGGTTTTCATCAGGGTTGGGAGAGAGCCCCTGAGGTTTTGTGAAACTCTGAGAATATCTGTGCAGCAATTGTCACAATCGCCCGGTTTATAGGGATGTTTGGTGTTACTGATCCTCTGCTTGTTGTCTTCCTCTCCTCATTGTCTTCCTCTTCGAGGTAGGTGTGCTGCTCTACCCAGAGGAAACATCTGCTCTGTACCGTGGCTGAGGAGCGAGGACAAGGTGCTGACAGGAGGTTGGCCTTCATTACCACCTTCCCAGGTTGGTGCTTGGGTGATCTGGGGTTGATCTTGTCTTTACTACCCAGTTCCTGCAGTGATACTGGTTGGGAAAATTCATCTGTCTGTATCCTGTCCTCCCTCCCTGGTATCATCCCTATAACAGCAAGGAACAATCCCTGCTACCATCTTAAAACAGAGAGGAGATAAGCAAACATCACAGTGCAAGGCTCCCACGCAGCCTTACGCAGGGATTAGGCCTGTAAATCATCTGCGTTTGCTTTGTGAATGGCTGAATCAGGGTTTAAGATCTGTGTGGGAAGATTGTAATTTAATAACAGTAATCAAGAGCTAATAGTCTGGATCCTCAGCTCATTGTGGCTTATGTAAAAATGAGGAAAACACTCAGGAACAGGGACGTAATAGTTTTGTTTTATCTGCATGTTGTTCCCCCATGGTTAGACTCTGAAATCCACCATAATGTCTTAAAGCACACCCCATTAGATTCTCCACCTCTTTACCTAGCGGGCCAGTTCCTGCTGAGTCTTCATGACCACCAAGTACTTTCCTAAAGCTTTTTTGGCATTCTGGGAAAGCAGGTGAATTTTCTGAAGTAGTATCAAATCTAGGCTTTTCTAGCACAAACCTCCTTCATCCTCCAGGCAGTCAGCCCATGACTCTAAGAACTTCAGGTGCCCAGACTCTAGCATCAGTGTTAGGAGTAGCATTTTGCAGCGACCTTGGGGTGATGGGTCTGAGGAACTCGGGTCCTTCTAGAATTCTCCCCAGATGAAACAAGTCTGAATACATCTGGATCCAAACTGGGGCCCCTGTGCTGCATTCCTCCTCTGGCTGGAAGGCAGCCAGGGCTGCTGTTTGCCAGTGCCACGTCACTGTCCCACCTCGGCTATCCTGTTTTGTCAGTGCACCTGCTGATTCTTGGTGGCGGCGAGCAAGAGCAAAGGGAGACGGGTGCCGAGGAGCCCACGCCCGCAGTGCACACAGGCATGGCCAGCCACCCCCCGGAGATTGCCACCTCCCTGGCCAGCCCTGTGCCAGGACGAGCTGCAGATTAACCTCTTGAAAGGCAGCAGTAGCTCTTTTGCTCCAAGGCAGGAGCTGTTCACCAGTGGGAGCCTGGAAGAAACATCCTCCCTGAGGATTTTCCTCTCCATTTCCCCGATGCTGCAGTAGCATCACTCTGCAAAGCCTCTGGCAGCAGCCAGAGCTCAGGCAGAAAGGTATGATATGGCCATTTCCATTAATGTTCTTATATCCCATCATTATAGTCAGTGCACTCGCATCCACTGAGCTGTTTCTCCTTGCTAGCAGAGACTTACAGTTGTGCCTCCCACCTCCACTAATGGGTTATAGATGTTTTAGGGCATAAGAAAGAGGTTCAAGACTGACCAGAAGCCCTGGCAGACCTTGCTGTCATACTACAAGATATCATTATTTCTGGTCCTCTCTCCATCTATTTTGCAGGGGGTACAATTTCCCAGAATAAGCCTGAGGAAACATGAGCCCATATCCCCAGTTCACAGACCAGCATAGCTGGCTTAGAATGGGTTTTGCACTCAGATTGCCAAGCAATAAATTGGAGCAACAGGTACAGGTTTCTTCTGCCTCAGTGTTGTAACCCCTGTGTGTGAGAGAGACCTCTCCTGTCCTAACCTGCTGGAAGCTGTTGGCTCTGGGAAGACCAACTGCACCTCTAGAGCTCTCCTGCCAAAAACTCAGCATTTACCCTTGTGTCCTTAGCTTACCAAGGCCACTCTTTCCTTCTGAATCAGGAGGAGAGGATTTGGCCCATCCTGCCCCTGCCTGTGTAGGATCCACTGTTGGCACCTCTCTGTGCACAGCGTTGCCCAAGAGCTGTGCTGAACGGGCTCGTCTGCAGGATCAAGGCTTCTCTGTGTGCTGAGAGCCATTGACCAACACGAGCTGACCACACTGAGGACGCAACCACTCCCTAGAGCTCAAGATGACTGCATTTCCATCGGTGCAGCACAGCCTTGCACTGTGGCACAGGAGCACTCCTCACTCCCGTGCCCAAGCACCTTCTCCTCTCCCAAGACATTTCCATTTGCTGCTGTTAACCATTAACCAGCACACTGTTACCTGTCAGAGGCAGCTCCGTGCTGCCTGGTCAGGTGATGATCACAGAACACTGCCCTAGGAAACCGTATCCAGGCGAAGCCCTGACCTCCACCGCTCCGAGCCCGCCAGGCCAAAGAGCAAAGCTGTGTTCACTTCCGCGCACCAAACTCCCCTGGCAGGCAGATGGGCCAAATTCTGAGGCTGGTGCTCAGTCCCTCACAGCTCCTGCTCACCCCTGCCTTGCTCACAGCTTAGATGCCATGTCTGGTGACACGTACGTCTCGAGGGGTCTTTTGCTTCAGCAAGTTGTAAGCCCCAACCAGTGAGATCCTTGCCTGTCCTGTGGTCGATATGTGTGCATACATTTTTGCTGTCTCATCTTTTCCCTGTACTCAAGAGCACAGCAGATGTGGCAGCAGTTAATTATAGCCTGGTCCCCCTCTATCACTTCTGGAGGGATGAGCCTGTAAGAGGTGTTATGTAGATTTGCATTTGTCCGTGATGATTTTGTAGGGCAGAGAAGGGTCTGAGCAAAGCCATGTGAGGAATGCGTAGTAAAATGTCACGTGCTTTGGTTGTGGGTCAAGGAAAGCTCTCTTGAAATGTTCTCAGGAATATATGCAATGCTTTGACTGCTACAAGTCAGGGCATTTAACCTCACAAAAGTATCAGTGGGTCTTTGCACTGGTGTCTTGAGCAGCCTGTAGGGTTTCTCCCCTCTTTCCCTTGCTTTTCCAAAGCGTGAGGCCCCTGACATGTTATCTCATCTGCAGAGTCTGACCCTTCCCTCTTCCTCCTGGAACTCCATACCCGAAAGGAGGGTGGAAATACATTTGCAACGTGTCATTTTGCAAATACATCCTTGGCAGGGCCCATTTCCTCCTGCACAATGTTAACCTTGTCCACAGGCACGTGGGATGGTCAAGGCTGAGGCAGCTGTTGGCCATTACACTGCCAAACCTTGATTGTGCACTTCAGCCGTCTTCCTCCCAGCAGCTTCTGGTTTACTCCAGCATCAACCTGTGACAATGTCCTCAGTGTCTTAGACTCACACTAGGACACAGAAAACAGCCTCATCTGCCATCTGTATGCATGAAAAAAACAGTAAACCACAAGGTCTTCGAGCTCTGGGAGTACTGAGGGAAGGTTTATGACCAGAACATGAGTGCATCAGGTCATGCACATGGGAAACATAGCTGGACAAGAACATTTCAGATCATACTTCAGTTATGAAAGTCAGACTGTTCTGTTTTCCGCCAGTACTGAGTTAAACTGCTTGGAAATAATGTCTTCTGTGCTGTCACCCCATGGCATGACCAGAGTTATCAGGAAGCAGAAGTGCCTACAGCCCAGCTCATGTTTTAAATAGAAAGATTTTCTTTTCCCTCAGCGCTGGCTGTTCTAAACAGCTTTCCATGTATTCCTAACAGGTTTGGGCTCCTTAAAAGCTCACCAGGATTATTTAGTACTTTTTCACTGTGACAATGGGAAGGAATGGGGACAGGCAGGTCAAACACCACCTGTGTGTGAGCCTGATGTGCATTCCCAAAGCTGTGGGTGTAGGAATGACGTGCTTCATCCCAGAGCTCAAATACACATAGCTACAGCCATGGAAACGGGCTGCTTCACATCAGCATGTATCAGCCCTGAAAAGGACCCGGACACACAGCAGCTATTCATTAAACTCTTAGTGCTGGGGATAATAACTTCACATGGCAAACGGGGAACTGGACCCCAAGGGAGTTTCATGTTGATCTTCTGAGATCTCCAGGTGTCCTCACCCCATCTTCTAGCACCTTCCACCAGATCTGCTGCTGTACGACCCTCACTGCTGAGCCAGCAGCGGGTTTGGGGTTAACTCTGAAGATAAAAGCAGACATTGTTGCAGGTCCCCATTTTCTGTGGACTGGAGGAAGACACGAAATATTGTTCCTCTGTGCCCTGCAGCAGAAGACACTCAGCACAATGAAATGAAAAGAATGAAAAATGAAAGGTGAAGACTGTTATGGGTTTTATGAGCTGTAACCTGTTGACATTAAGGGACAAATTGCTTGCTGAGTCAGTTTTACATCTTCAACCATGCAACTAAGATCTCTGAAGTGTTCCTCTCAGATAGGGACATGCCCATACTGAATGAGCAGGTTGAACCCACACCCTGATTTGCAGCTATCTGTGGTTAGTAGTACACTGCTCTGTAGCTAACGTCATGGGTATTTTGGTCTCTCTTCCCATTACAAGGTCTAAGAGTGGTCAGTGAATGAGAGCTGGGGAAACTCTTGGTTTGAATGTGTTCTTGCACCTGGTTTAGCTAATGAGCTGATCCACATCTATTTTCAGTTTGTGTGGGGTAATCTAAACAAAATAAGGTAATAGCAAGAGAAGCTTCATGTGTAGGAAGGGAAAGACTTGGATGATTCCCAGTCCAGAGAGGTCATGTCTCCATCCTTGGAGATATTCAGAACACTGTTGGGCACAGTCCTGGGCCCCCCAAAGGCAGAGACCAGATGATGATAGGGTAATAAGTGGTGTCTCCACCCATCTCCAGGGAGGGATATTCCCTCCACTGCCAGTGAGCAGCACCATGCAGATGCCAGGCAGGAGCAGCTGGAATGAAAGGAGATGGTTTGTCTTCAGGTCATCCACAGCCAGTGGCATCAGGGCACCTTTCAAGAGGGTGGCTACATATAACAGGCACCCCTCGCACAGACTTTTTTTCTCAAAGCTAAGCTACAACAGTAGCCACAGCTTTCTGCTGCAGGAGGTGGCTACAGCAAACACTGCCAGCTTCACTGGGGTTTTCTGGTTTATCATTACTTTTCTCCTGGGAAGGCAGCCCAGTTGCACGCTCCAATGTTCTGTTACATCCCCTTTTTCATCCACTAATCCTGACAGCAATCCTCACTCCTGCTCCTCATCGCCCTGGGCTGCAGCACACCCAGGGTGAGCACTGGGAAGATCCAACTCAGCCTCCCAGGGAGTGCAGCAGTGGGCTGGCTGCCCTGAGCCTCTCTCACCTGGGACCAGCTCTGCCAGGATTTGGGACAGAGTCAGGGACAGGAGCTCTCGGGCCTGAGCATTAACGTGGCACTGGGCAGCACTGCACCTCGCTTTGTCCAGCAGAGACCCTTTGTCCTGCCCTTTTAAATCTGGACAAAAGAGGTTTCTAATAAAGTTGTGCTTAGTCATTATTGCTCCGTGAATGCAGGGCTGGGGGATTTTGGATGAAAAGAGAGAGCTGGTTGAAACTCTCTCATATCAGCTCCCTCTCCGTCCCTCCGTGAGCCTGGGAATGGGTGTGCTCTCCGAGTAGGAGTGTCTCTGCGGTTAAGTAGAGGATTGAATTACTGAACACTGCTGCTCCCGAGCTGACAAGGTAGGAGAACAGCAAACAAAAGTGCCTTGAAACTAGCTCAACAAGAGGAGAGAAAGTGCCGGGCTCAGCAGAAGAACGGAGACTTGCGAGCACGCTGCGCGCTTCCCAGCAAGGTAAGCGGCTTCCCTGCGCCCCTCTTGGTTTTCTGCTGAAAGGTCAGAACTCTCAGATGACCTCTGTTCTGTGGGATAGTAAGAAACAAACAAAAATTAATAGAGTTCCCGTGTTCATTAAAAATTGCTCACGTGGTGAGCAGGATGTCTTTACTGACAGCAGAGAGCCCATGGTGGTCAGGGCTGTTGGGGAGGGAACAAGCAGCTGTCTTAGCTCACCGAGAACCCGGCTGCCCTGGATGTCAGCTCTAGGGACACACGTTTTTCATTTCTCTCTCTGCACAGACTGTCTTTGATTTCACGCACCGAGCAATTAACAGTGTTTTGGTTTGGCCTGGTTTGTTTTCTGCGTTGCTGCCGTGGGGATTTGCTTAACGCTCGCCTGCCTTTGCACCGCGGTTATGGGTCCAGGCAGAGACAAAAGAGTGTTTGGAAGGTCTCATCCATAGGTCTTGGCATCTAATGGATGGCTCTGCTCGTGGCCGAACTGCTGGGCTCCTTGGCTCTGTACGTACAGAGTTTCCTCATCCTGTTCGTTTGAGATGCAAATCACACTGAGATAAAATTGAGTGGTAGTGGAGTTGAGCTGCTGGCTTACTTGCCAGTATTTTTCTTAGGCGTGCCTATTAAGAACATAAATATTTAACACAAAGGAGAACTGATATGAATTAGCATCTGTGGGAGGTTCGCCCTTATTCAAGGCTACCCTAGCACAGATGTAAACAAATGTTACACCAGCTGAAGCAAACTGGCCCCACCAGAGCAGCACTTGAACCGGTGAATCACCCAGGTGCTCGTCGCACACCGCTGCTAAATGAGCAGATTAGAGCCTGTAAAACAGAGATTATACAATCACAGGCCTTCTTCTTTGGTGGGGTTTTACTGTTCTCTGCTACACGGAAGCAAATGAAAGAACAGGTGCTAGCTGGGGTGGTGCGGATCAGGAAAGGCCTGGCCATCTTCCCTCACCTTTCTCCTCCCCCTGCACAAACTGGCTGCCCTTCTCCTCCTCCAGCTCACCTTCCCGCCAGCAGGCGAGTAGGTCTCATGGTGTTATTGCCCAGGCAGGACTTTGTGGCAGCAGTTGCCAAGGTCTCCCAGCTGGGAGCAAAGCTTTTATGCCATGGCCACAAATGGTGTCACCTTGGTCTCCTGCCATCCCTTGTATCCCGGGGCCCCCAGTTAGGTTGAGATAATAAATCCCTGCTCCTGAGTGGCCAGGGATGATGAAGATGCTCCCTGTCTCTCCTAATCTTTATGACAAAAGAGCTGCACAAGTGTTTTTTCTGGACTTTAAGCATGGAGGCTGCTACCTTTTCTGCTCTGGACCCCCTGGGGCGGTGTGGGACATGTGACACAGAGGACGTGTACCATGGACTCTGTGACCCCAGGCAGGATCTGCCTTGCAGCCTACTCCTCCAGCACCACCTGTGCTGCAGTTGTTCATTCCCTGCCAAGGAAGAGACTGGCTCAGCCACCTGCCCCATGCTTGGAAGACGCTGGAGCTCTGCTCTGTGGCAGGCACGTCCTGGTGGACCAAAAACCTTCCTTCAAGTTTAATAGAGCAAAATAGTCCTCTTGGAAGCAGAGCCCTGAGATGTAGTAAAGGGGAGCTTGAGGCACAGTGAAGCCTTTTTTCCTACCTGGCCTAGTTGCATTTTAGCCACCCCTGGGGAACTCATGTGCCACCACAACCCCTCCTTAAGGTCCCTCCTTTGTCACAGGGAATGGGCTCTTTGACAGCCTTCTGAAATTCACTCTGGGCTAACACAAATTCACAGGTTGAGCTTTCTATGTATGGAATATCCAACTGCACAAGGAAAGGCTCCAACATGAACACATCCAAAATGTCTTTGTTTCAGCTCCTTTTTTATTCATATATATTCTTCAGGTTCTGTTGGCCCCTTGAAGAAATAGACCATAGAGTCACAAGGGGATATAAGCTCCTACGACTCATTAAAATCCCTGTTCTCTTGCTCTCCCTTTCCATATAATACAACCCTGGAAATGGGCCTAATTATGATCTGTCCTGCATGGTTATACATCTCCACTGCATTTCCACCCATTCTGTGTGTAAAAAGAATTCAGAGAAGAGTGAATATTGTCATAAAGCCTTTGGCATCCTTCAGTGTGAAAGGCCCTCCGAGACACAATGCTAGTTTCCAGCATCGGATGATGTGCATTTGCTTCACTTGCCTTGATTTCCAAGGACCTCTGCTTGAAAAAGAAATCCTACCATTTGTTATCTGGCTTTATCTGAGCCTATTCATGCTTATCTGAGGCAGTGCTGGGTAGAGTAACAGTGAAACTTGTTATTACCTTATATCCACGTCAAAGACCTGAGACAGAGGGGATGCTAAATTGTATGGTTGAGTTCCATCCCAGGCAGTTCCTGTGGAATGAGCTATTCAGAGCAGTCAGCCTCTCCTACCTAAAAATGTCCTGTTGCCATGCCCTGGGATGAAAGAATAGGGTTTTTGTCTGGCCTTTTCTTTAAAACTGCTCTTAAAAAAACGGCTGAATGGTGTCAGGGATAGGCAGGGCTAGAAATCAAGTTGGTATGGGGGGATGGAGCCTATGGAGATACCCACCTTTCCTTTGGGAGTGTGCTAGAGTCTGAATTACTGTACTTTGCTGCTGTCTATGAAATAGCTGACAGTTATAGAATTATAGAATGGACTGGGTGGGAAGGGACCTTTCAAGGTCATCTGGTTCAACCCCCCTGCAGGGAGCAGGGACATTTTGGCAACTAGAGCAGGTTGCTCAGAGCCCCAGGCAGCCTCACCTGGAATGAGTCCAGCAATGGGGCATCAACCACCTCTCTGGGCAACCTGTGTCAGTGTTTCACCACTCTCACTGTAAAAAATTTCTTCCTTTTATCCAGACTAAATCTACCCTCCAACCCCACCCATCCCACTCTTTCAGATATTTGGTTCCTTTTCCCATGCTCAGACAAATCTTCCATTGGCAGCTCTGGGTGCAAAAGGCAGTTCTGGATCAATGACTCTTTCTAGAGCCATTTTCAGCATTTGCAGTTTTATTCATTTATGCAGCCAATGTGCTATTCTCTCAAAGCTGGTCTTCATTTCCACCAGGAGGGGATTGAGCACTCTTCTCACGTCTGCATGCTGTGTTCCTGAGTGGGCTGGGTTTCACTTTTTATACCAAGCGAGTGCCAGACTCATGGCCCCGAGGGCTGGGGCTTTGCTCTTTGCTGTGTCGGGTCGGTGGAGAGCTGTGTTCAGTCGTTGGGAGCCCCAGAGCTGGGCAGCAGAGGGTTTAGCTCACAAATTGTGATACACCAACACCATCCATCATACAGCACATGATACCACAGGAGATAAATTATTCTTCCTTATTGCTCTGTGTTCCTCTGCCCTTCATTCCCAGTAATCCACCCCATCTCCATTTGCATCCTTGTCTCCCTGGACCCCTTTCCTACCACAACAGAGAAGAGCCACCAATAACCATCTCAGGAAGGAGACACAACCATGGGGTGGGTCTCTTGAGGGTGGGATGGTGCTCCTTAAGGAGCAATCACTTAGAATGGAAAGGCACAGATGGAGACTGAGTGACACCCACAAAGTCCCAGGAAGACCAAGTATGACCTTGCATCCCACCCTGGGTTGCAAGGGCTGGGTGAAACTGAGGAACATGCCACATACATGGTGCTGAGCTTCCTGCCAGTTTCCTGTGAGGATATCCTAGAGGATAACACTGGTACCAAAATGGTGGGTGTTGCTGGTGTTCCCTTAAGAGAAGATCCTGTGAAGAGCTGGTTCTGTTTCAAAGATCTTAAAGCTCATATGGTAACTTGTGCCTTGGTGCAGCATCCCGTCCTTAAACGTGGAATCCTGGGCTGGGTTGGCCGGTACCTGGTTGTTTTGACCCAAGTCAGGCATGTTTCAGTAGAGTGGTGCCATCCAACATGCACAAAGGTGAGCCTTCCCTTGCAGCTCGAGAAGCAAACCTTCCCCTTAGACTAACTCGGTTGGATCTCGTCAGACCAGTGATGGAAATACAGTCACCTGCAGAGCACCATGCTTAGGTCCAGGTCATTTAATTTGCAAGCTGAAAAGTAAATTGGATTTTTTCCAGAAGTCCTGGGTTTCTCTTCCTGAGTTTGATGTGATGCTTGCAGGCCTGAACTGGAGCACAACTGGAATGGTCGCTTCCTTTTGATAGTCAGTAGTAACCTTTCTGCTTTCCACTGGGAAGTCAATGCTCTGAGAACCTGTTCTCCAGCTGGTCTGAGTGGAGCCGGACCAGCAACCCCGCTCCATCACCATCAAAGGTCCTCGAAACAAGGGTTTATTCAATGGCACTGGTTAAACTGTGCACCTGGGAAATCCTGCTCTTTATCTTACACTTACATGTGCACACTCTTAGAATAAATGTAAAACTGTTCCAGACAGTAGCAAAAATCATAACTCTCAGACCTGATTTTTGAGAAGGATGTGCCAGGTGGGCACTGGTGCTTGGGTTTGACTGTGGTCTGTCTGTGTTATCTGGCTCAGTTCATGTTGACAGATGTGGCAAGCAGGGTCTCAGGGCATGGTGGATGGGACTGAGCTCCCATGCTCTGAGAGAGGTGATGTGCAGTGTGATAAGCTGGACTTTCCATGTGTGGGGCTACCCCATAGGCCAAGAGGACAAAAAATCCCTCCTGACAGAGAGATCTGCCCTGGAAGAGTCCTCCTCAGACTTAAGTACCTAAAAGTAAGACATGCAAGTGGAGGTGGATGAATCCCAGCCTCTCCTAGCCTTCCTCCAGCATCCCTGCGTAGGAAGCAGTGGCCTTCCCTGAGTTTCAGCTGGGAAAGTGCCTTCCTTGGAGGGTCTCTCCTCAATTTCAAGCTGTCACACCTTTCCCATAAGCTTTTGAAGTGCAGATGCTCCCCAGAGCTCAGGAAAAGCCTTGCTGCTTTTCTTCCCCTCTTTTCCTTCATCCTCAAATTTAAGAGCAAAAAAAAAGATAAAACATTGCCGTGTAATGTGAATCATTAATTATTAATTAATTAAGCTGCCAGCACTTGGTATAGAGGCTCTGGTAAAAGCACAAATAAAAATCAAAAGAATACTTTATCCTTTCCTGAAACAAAAAACAAACCCCTAAAATCTGAGGTGCCTACCTGCATATGTCTTTGTGATGTGCTGAATTTTGTGTCATGGTTTCAGGAAGGTGTTGCACAGGTGACCAAACACACATGGGCTGTTCCCTGATGTCTCAGCTCTCATTCTACTTACCTGCAGCCATCAGGTTAAATAATGCTCTGTTAAGCTGCTGGTGCAGGAGAGGATCGTAACCTATTCCTTGGAGGTGCTGAGTAATTAGAACTTAGTTTGTGAGAACATTTCTAACCTGAACCACTCTTCTGGAAACCAGGAAGAGGAATTAAAATGGCTTCTGCTTTGTTTTCCTCCTGCGTGCATCTCCTGCCCTGGCTATGGCACAAAGCCCTGCTTGGATGCAGTGCTGGTCCCGGGCCAGTGACCTCTCCCTTGCAGCAGGAAAGAGCTGAAAGAAATGAGGGATTTGTTGGTAATTGGCAAGCCTCACACTTGCCTTCCCCTTGGGATGTCTCTGTGCTGTTACAGACTCAATAACCTCTGAGAGGAGCTGGAGGTGGAATGGATCCCTCTGAAGTAGTTGTGTGCCAAGCTGCATTCTGTTACTTGAAAAGAACGCACAAGGCACCATAGCAGGGGCAATGCTGCTGCAAGGGGCTTGCCTGGAGAAGGCTTTTGGCTTCTTGTGCCACTGTTTTTCCTCACGGATCCTCAGAGAGAGGTGTGTTTGCACTAAAAGGGTTCGTTATTCGTTGCTGGGACTGATCTCAGGGTGAAGTTGCTGCAGCTCAGACTCTGCTGCTGCTGCTTCTGAAAGCTTTGAACCTAATAGGGCTGCCCTCACCCCTTAGAGATGCTGCCTGCCTGGGAGAGCCTGCTGCTTTCAAAACCATCCTGGGAAGAAGGACTTTCCTGAAAATACATTGAGCCAAGAGCTGTGTGGGTGCTCTGACCTCCTCTATGTGATACCAAGGCAAGGCCTGCCAGCCTCTGAGCTCAGCCGTTTTCCCCTCCCTTTCCCAATGCCAGTTGCTGCTGAGCACTGGGCTCTGCAGTCAGCGTGATGAATGTGGAAACTCAGGCTGCATGACTTGGGAGTCGTGGCTGGTGTTAAGGCTTTCTGATTTAATTGTCTGTATATTGTTCTTATATTATTGAGAAGTTTGCTGGGACAATACAGCTCTGCTGTTCCCAGGAAAAATAGATCGTTGTTAAAATCTTAGAGGGAGGATTCAGAAATAGCAGCAGTTTGGGAAAAATCTGCTCCTACAAATCAGTTCTCCAAGACCATCTGCTTGAAGATCAGGCTGCTGGAAAGCTACCAGCAGTGAGATAAATAGAGAGGACAAAGGAGGTCATAAAGAGAGGTGTGGAGAGATGAGCAAGATTTTCTGGATGGAGCAAGGAGTTGAGCTAGAATTTATGGCAGGTGGAAACAAGGCAGCTGCAGGAACTAGTCAAAGGCAGAGAAGACAAATCATGAGTTGCCTGCCTGTCTAAATAAGATGTCCTCTGAGGAATTCAAAGAGATAGATGAGATACAGATTGAGGGCTGTTGCAACTGGAAAGATGATTGTTTCCCAGTAACCTCCTATTTCCTTCTGCTCCTTACTTTTACGTAAGGAGCAATGGTAGGTGTGGAGAATTAATGCAAAGCCCATGTGCATGTGGCCAGCGGGTGTGGGGGGGTGAAAGGTGAAGGTTCACAGCAGCAGTGGGTTCTCAGAAACACTGTGTGTCAGCTACTAAGTCAGAAGTGGAGAGGGCATGAAGGCACAGGTTATAAGAAGACACACTAAGCTGAAGGTCCACTTCTTGATAATGCTTGGGATGGTGGTTGGAGATGGAGTAAATTTGCAGGGTTCAAGAGATAGAGCAACTGGGTCCTGGGGATAATGATCAGCTTTTGTCAGACAGGGCAAACTGGTTATTGCTTATGCAGAAATTACTTGGCTAGGTGGATATGGGTTTGTGCATCCTCTGAATTTATTGAACAGGGAATTAAAATGTCTCTTTATGTTCTTGATGCCCTCTCAACTTCCAGTCACATTAACAGTGAACAGACTTCAGTAACTCAATCCTCAGCATCCTAGCCCTTGCCCCATGAACAAAGTGCAGAAAAGACCTGTGATGGCAGGTAGCTGCTTGGACAAGACAGGATCTGATGATCCCTGGCAGCCATTCACGGAGAAAGGGAAAACCTGCCCATCTGAACCCAGTGAAGTCCCTTCTTAGCTCCAGAGCCATTGATCCTGAGAAAGTGAGCAAGAAGCTTCTCACAATCTTAGTCCATCCTGTTCAATGCACCATCTCCAGGTTTAATCCATCTCTACTTAAGAGAAGACTAAAAAAACCCTTCAACCTCTTTCATGATCTACCCAGGTGGTTTGGTAGCACAGGTAGAGGACTTTTCCTGACCTGTGGGGGTGGCTGGGTGAAGCCCCGAAGCACCAGGATCAATTGATGTTATTGTCTTAGTGCCAAACCAACTTACAGTAGCTTGCTGCAAGTGCAGCACCTGAACAGGGTCTCCTGGTGCAAGGGCCCAAGGAGCTGAGCACAGAGAGCACACCCCGTCTCATGTCAAAGACATTAAGTAAAGGCGAGCCTGCCAGCTTCCCTAATAAGCTGTTCCAACATTTAATTGCCCACCGTGATCAGAAATAGCATCTTATTTCAAGGCCTGTTTTACGTAATTTTAGCTGCCAGGCAACAGCTCTTTCCAAGAAGGTTGAAGTGCTCTCTGTGGTCAGCCAGGCACGTCTGTGCAGAGCCCTCTCCTTGGCACACTGGCCACACCGAGCTCCTGAACCTGGACCTCCCAGGACCTAGAGGAGGAGGGTGGGCTGGGCAGTACTTCTTCATCTTTTGTCACCTCCTAAAACACATATCCTGTTCCCTGCCTCATCAGCATGTCCACCACATCCTACCTGGGTAATGTGATTCAGCTTCTCTGGTTTTAACTCTTCTTGTGATTGTGCAAGAGGGCAGGAGCTGTAACCAGCGCACACACACATATGGATATGTATGTAGCAGGTGCTCTCACCTGTGCAGACTTTGCCTTCCTGCCCAAAATCTGGAGGAGGATATTATGTGACTGAGTGTGTGGCAAAACAACAAAGAGAAGTCTCATTGCTGGACCCCCCTGGACCTCATTTCCACATGAGATAAAAGCCACTTTTTCTCTGCTTGCAATAGGAACATAAAAGCTTCTACTGGCTGTGTGCTGTACTTCTGGATGGTCACTCGCTGGGGACAGTCACTGTTCAAAGCAACAGTCCCCAGAGGTAGCTGATGAGCCACACAGAGTAACCCAACGTTGAATTTCATTCCTCTGGGCAAAACAAGAGTTAACTGCTGTCCTCTCTGCAAACAAAAAAATGGCACCTACTTGGGCCCAGATGCCCGACTATAATGGAGACAATGAAAGCAATTCAACAGCCCTGGTTTACCTCATCTAATGCCAGTCCAAGTATTCCCAATAATTAGGCCTTTCAGCCTGGAAAGGCTGGAGCCACAGCTGCTTCCTATTTTCCCGAAGCTGTACAGAGCATTAGTCATTTCACTGGGTTGGTTTTTTTATTGCCGTGACTACAGCCCAGTAAGTGTGCCGCCAAAACCCAGACAAGCCAAATCAGGCTTAATTCAGAACGTACTTCAGGAGTTTGAAATGATCTCCTATTCCCCCTTTCTGAGTCCTTATTTTCCCTCTCCACCTGAACAGCCTGAGCCTGCCTGAAGAAACGCCCTGCTAGGTCTGATTTCTCAACACGGACCAGGTTGATTGAAATGAAGTAGTGATTGCTGGCACTTCCATCCCAACTGTTACTCATTAACCAGTCTTGGGAGTGACCTTGACACTTAATTAGTCATCTAGTCCTTCCTGAAGGCAAAGATTTTCCCCACAATGTGCTGGTTGGAGAGGGGATGGTATTTAGCAAGCAGGAGGGTTGCTGTGAGGTTGGCAGTGACCTTCCTGCCCTCACTCACCAGCTTTATTACCTAGATTGCATTAGGGAAGGCTTTACTTTTAGCTCTGGAGGTTCCAGGTTGTCCCCACTGTGACATCCTGCCACAATGCCAGCCACTAACATTTGGTTTCCAGGTCCTCTGCCCTCAGCCAAAAGCAGCATTTGCTCTTTGCAGTTTAATTTATAGCATGTTAACCTCGTGGTGATGACCCAGCAGAGCAGTTCAAAGCCAGAAGTTGTCTTTGCTATGAAGTGGCCACCGCTCAGCCTGTGCTTATGGTATGAACTTGTCTTCTCTTTCCATGGTTGCAAGAGTGCCTGGAAATGGAAATAAGGTAACTGGCCCTGGAGGTGGAAACTGGGTAGTTGCATGATAGAAATATGGAGGCAAAGTGGGGAGCTACAGCTGCTTTAGTGCCTCTCTTCCCCCTTTGGAGGTAAGGCTGTGTCTGTGTACAAGGAAGCAAATATGTCCATCCCTCTAACGTTGAGTTTTTTTCCAGTGAAATACTGCCCCAGAGGTGGTTGATTCATGCTTCTTGCCAACCTCTGTTTCACCGAGTACTGGGCAACCCTGGTTTGACTGAGATAGGAAATGACTTGGGCATTTCTGTTCAAACCCTGCAGTGAACCCAAGACTCTTAACATCCCTTTTTTTCCCATTGAAATTAGAAAAGTTTCTGCCCTTCCTGATTTCAGCACAGATGTGAAGCTTTCACTCCATAAATACTGGATTTTCTGTCTGGTCAGGAGTTGAATTATGGGATCATTCGATTAAAACTCTGCATTAAATCATTAATGAATTGTGCTGTCTGATTATATAAGCCATATTCCTATTATTTCTAACTTGGCCACCAGCCGAAAGAAGCTGGAAAGACCAAAGAAACAGCCAACATTGTCTGTGCTCCACACTCCCCTCCATCTTCATGACTAAGGAGGAAGGGAGGGGCAGCAATTCCCAGAAAAGTGGGGACCAGCACTAAAGGGCAAGTTTCAGCTGGAGACAGGAGCCCCATGAGTGGATCCAAGATCCCCATTTGAGTCAAAGAGTTTTGGGTGGGAACTGGTAGAGCATCACTGGCTTCTGGGGGGTTTTGTCCAACATGGGTGTCTGTGCTCAGCAGCATCTCAGCATCCTCTGGGTTAACTTTTCTGATGGGAGAGGTTGGGATGCTGGGAGAAGCAGGGAGCCAGCTGTGTCTCACAGCTGGCCAGCTGCCTGTTTCCTGCGCTGTCAGCAGGCGAGCAAGACGCCTGCTGCCTTCCACAGCAAGCAGTGTCAGTTTTGGTCAAAAACTTCACCCCCCTGAATTCTCCCTCCTTTATAAACATAATTACTGGCTTTGTTTTCAAGGCTGTTTCTATTCTGATGCTGGGAGGAAAAACCCTAAATAAATTAAAAAGATAGCTGAAGGAAGGAGGCTTTGCTTGGGTTTTTCTCTGATAAGGACCTTTCAAATGTCATATTAAAAGGAGGAAAATTCTTTTGGTTAAAGATCTGAACTGGGATCAGGTTTTTGGCTTCAGTTCCTGATAATGCTGAACTTCACAGTAGATGGGTCAGGACCCCTTTCAGAAAAGTGTCTAGCTCCTCTGTAGATACTGAAATATCTCCCTGGATCTGCCTTTTAATCTGTGTGGGTCTCTGTTACCTTTCTGGGAATTGAGATGAAAAATGTCTTTTTTTTTTTTTCCTTTTTTTTTTCCTTGCTGTTTGCCTTCTTGCCTGGAAGCTATCTGGAGGACCTGTGAGGGAGATGAAGGTTGCTGAATGCAATACGAGTACTTGAGGACTCAGTCTTCCACAATCATGTGGATATGTCTGTGTTCAAGAAGGAGTGAGCATGTCTGACTCCTGCTGCTGAGTGATGTCAGGCTGAGCACCAGCTCCATTAGCAGAGAGGTGGTGAGGCTGTGGTTCAGAACACCCCTGGAGGTACCTTCATCTCTCTACTACCTGAGCAAGGACCCAGGGTCTAGCAGATTTGGGCTGTGGGAGATCTGGCTGGACCAGTGTTCCTGCCTGGAACAGCAATTTTTGTGCTCTTAGTGTGCAAACTCTTCAGGAGAAGAATTGCTTCTTATGACTTTCTGTTGCCAAGTGCAGCACGTCTCTCCATGCTCTCATAACACAAGTAATAAACATGCGTTCTGGCAGGGGAACCATCTGTCTGTGTTCTTTTCCTCCTTCAGAAGAAGCTCCTTCCACGGCTTTGTCCAACAGCCTCTTTTATTTTTCATTTTATTGTGGCTTGGTTGTTGGGCCGAGCCGAGGCGGCCGTGGCACCGTTCCTCTTGTGGGCGGTTTCCTGCAGCTGAGCAGAGGAGCTCAGGAGAGGCCACGGCCTGCAATCAGTGCAGCCTTTTCATCCAGAGACAGAGAAGAAAATGCAGTCAGTCAAGTTGTTGTTTTTACATGTAGTACAATCATTCGATCTGTCAGAAACAAATGCAAATCAGGGGAGCTCGCTGGAGAAGCTAATGAATGCAAAACACAGGAACCAGTGAGCTGTGCTTTCTCTTGAAGCTGGGCTTGGATTTGTGAGCAGGATTGACTGGAATGGGAATGGCTGATATGGGTCTTGCCCCTGCATAAACATGATCTGTCCTGTGGCCCCTCCGGTGGAGCCAAGCTGCTCAGGAGGCACCTGCCGTGCCTCATGGGCCAGCCAGCTCTGCTGGGATGGAACCCCCTGTTTTCATACACATTGGGTTTGATTTGCTTCAGGAGGTTGTCCTGTAAACAAGCTGTGTTCAGAAGTTGCTGCTTGGTCAAAACCTCAGCTATCCAAGCAGCAGGAACAGGGAGCACATCTAATTGTAGTCTGTCTTCTCACAGCTGGTAGATAAGATAAAGAATGGATGGATGATCTTCACCCATCAGAGAGTCAGATGGAGATACCAAAAACATCTCAAATGTCCCCAGATACCTTTGTGTGGGCAACTGAAACCTGCCTCTTCCCCATACAGGCAGCAGAGCCTAGGGAGCTGCTTGGCTATGTGTAGACATCTGAGTCATCAGTTGGGTTGCTCCATATGGTCTGCTGACTGCACTGGCTGTATCTCCACTGACCTTTATGGAGCTGAGAGCCTGGTGCCCTGCCCTGAGATACCTTGCAGGTGTCTTAATTTAGTCCTGAATCTCCTCCTGAAGTGGAAGGGCTTCATTCCTTAGGCTCACAGTGCCCCCAGGTACCTGACCTGACCTCCAGTGGCTGCTCCAGGAGGGCATGGGTCTCCTAAAAGTCCACCATTTTCTCTGCCATGGTGGGAACAAAGCAGTTCTGTTGTCAGGCCCAACACCCCAGCAAGTCCTCCTGACCTATTAAAACAGAGGAAAAATAATCCCCCACTAGAACAAGGGTATCCTACTGCTGGGCTGTGATCTCACACTTTGCTCGGCCCCTGATGAGCATGGGCACCCTGGGGGTCACCCCACCCAACTGTTGATAACTACAGTTGTGACATTTCAACTACTAGACCTGTGCTCTCTTCATAGTCAGCAGAGATAGAGACACTTCAAGGTGTGAATTATCTGAATTAAACCTCTTTTTTTCTTCTTCCTTTTCCTTCTAGCTCAGACTGCAGGATGACAGACGTCAACATAAATCTCCCACCTATCGAGAGGAAGCTGGGACTGCAGATATGGGGCATAGAGGTATGACAAGAGGCAATGATGGCATATGTCTTCTGTGCATGTGTGTGTATATGTTTCAGGAAAGACATATTCTTGACATCATCTGGGTGAGAAAAGAGTGTTACAGAAAAGATACGGTGGGAAGCAGGACACCCAACTTCTCCCCATGCAGTTTTCAACATGTTATTGCTTTGGTTTCCTGCTTTGTTAAACAGGGGTAATATTAGCTAAGGAAACATGAATGTGGTGGGACTGAAGCTGTTCCTCGAGCAGTGGAGGCTTTCTCATGCCCTTCAGGAACCAACACAAGGCTGCACTAGCACACCAGAAATGAACTCCTAGTTTCACCAAGAAAAGGGGCTATGCATAGGTAACCTCAGTCTACACTGGCAGCTGCTACAGGGAAGGCACCTACTTTTGCATCAAAGGCATCCCATGGTGTTTGTTTGCACTTCATCCTTGT
The DNA here is from genome assembly GCA_013399075.1 of Chloroceryle aenea. Lineage (NCBI taxonomy): Eukaryota > Metazoa > Chordata > Aves > Coraciiformes > Cerylidae > Chloroceryle > Chloroceryle aenea. The sequence goes on from VWZY01009503.1 coordinate 109,217, forward strand.
CTTTCCCACTCTGATCAATGGGTCACTGCAAGTTGATCTGCTTGCAGTGGTGTTTGCTTTTGGATTGGAGGTGCACTGTGCTCAATTCTGCCTTTTTCTGGCCCAGTTCACCAAGAAATCCCCCTGCAATGAGAGGGGGCATAGACTGAGTTGCAGAGTCCACTCAGAGGAACAGTGGGAAGGGGGCTCCAACGTGTCTCCAAGTGATGGTGGCTCGCTACAGGTCCCAGCTAGGTTCTAAATATGACAGGGTCTCTGCCTTTCTGTTCCTCTTCAAAGCCCTGTACTAAGCTTCTTTCCAGAGGATCTGTAATTAGTGATGTGTGGCTTCACAAGGGTCATGCTGGTATGCTGGGAAACAAGTCAGGTGAGCACAAGAATGTATGTCTCTAATTCCAGGGAACCACAAAGCCAGTTCAAGCCCAGGAGCTGCATGTGCGCTGGTGGGTGGCACACCCAGGCACCTCTTCTCAGCAGGCATGGCTGGTTAATTGTGCACTTCTACCAGATGAAGCATGCAATTAGGATCTGGAGGGATAAGGGACCCATTAGTGTCCTCTAGTCTGTCTTTTCTCCATGCTGCCAGTTGCTATGAATTGCTGGCAAAGTGGTGATCCTCACAAAGCTCTGATCGTTGTCTTTGAACTTATGGGTACTGCCCGTAACCCAAAACTAAGCCTAGAATGAGATGTGCTCACTCACCTGGGAAATTTCCTACAAATGCAAGTACCAGAACTCTACCCTGACCTACAAGTCTTCTTGCTCTAGACCTACAGGATTGCAGAAGGGCAAGGAGACTAAAAAATACTCAGTCTGTTCAAGCAGCTTCATCACTCAGCACCGGTGAGGCCGCACTGGGTTCAGTTTTTGGCCTCTCACTCCAAGAAAGACATTGAGGTGCTGGAGCATGTCTAGAGGAGGGCAATGGAGCTGAGGAAGGGTCTAGAGCACAAGTGTGGTGAGGAGCAGCTGAGGGACCTGGGGTTGTTCAGCCTGGAAAAGGGAGGTTCAGGGGAGACCTTCTGGCTCTTCACAACTCCCTGACAGGAGGTTGTTGCAAGTTGGGGGACAGTCTTTTCTCCCAAGTAACAAGTGATAAGGCAAGAGGAAACAGCCTCAAGTTGCACCAGGGGAAGTTGAGATTCTATATCAGCACAGAAATCCATGGAATGGGCTGCCCAGGGAAGTGGTGGAGTCACTGTGTCTGGAAGTATTAAAAAGATGTGTACATGTATCCCTAAGGACATGAGTTAGTGGTGACCTGTCAGTGCTGGGTCAATGGATGGACTTGATCATCTTGAAGGTCTCTTCCAACCAGAACAATTTTATGATTCTATGATTACCCCTTCTCACCCATTAGTACTTTGGGGATTTCCCCCTGGAAGTGGCTTTTCCCATCTCACAAACACAGCCTTGATTCTTCCTTCTCCAAACCCTGTTTGTCACCTTTCTGTTCCATCCAACCCAGTTGTCCTGTTTCACACACATCAACTTCTGGCTCTGACCCAAACACTCTTTTCCTTACAGAATATGAAGATGGTCCCCATACCTGAAAAGGCTTATGGGACTTTTTTTGAAGGAGACTGTTACATAATTCTGCACGTAAGTAAAGCCAGCAAACACCGGTCTCTTTGGTAGGCAACTGGTTCAACCCTTTTTGTTTAGTTCTCACTTGGATCCTAGGTATGCTCACTGGTGATAGCAGCACTGTGGGTAAAAGTGGTTGTGCACGTGAGTTCACCATCTAATCATGCACCTGAATTCCATGTGGCTGTTGCAACACCACTGTGTGTTTAGTAAATCAGAACTCCAGAGGAACCATTAACTTGGTAATTCATTAAAAGTGCTTATCTTCTAATCGAGTCATGTCCACACGTGGCAAAAGGGCTGGTACATTCCTGCCTAACTAAACCATGTCCCACATTTGCATGACTTATAGGAGTCTTTTGGGGACGTGAGAGCTGGCTGACTGGAGGGTCTCATTTTAGCAGATGATGTGGGTTATGGAGGTGTGTCACTTGCTCTGTGTCACACAAGCAGCATGGAGGCTCTGCAGCCCTTCTCATGTCCCTGTGAGGACACTTCATCTGTCCCTTCTGGTCCAAACCTACTTGCAACCAGCTAACCTGGGCTAGCCAGAAGCAAGAGGAGCTTCTGAGAATCACCTCTACTATATGGGCTGTACAACATGCTGTGTGTTCCTGAAGCTATGTGGGAGGATGTGTCGCACTCAGCTCCCAAACTTCCTTCCAAATCTCTTCACAGAGCAATCCAGGCCCTACAGAATCAATGTCCATGTGTTGGAAACCAGAAATATTTCCCACTTCCTGGGTCTGAGTGTTCCTCCTGCAAACATCTCCATCAATTTAGAGACTGCAAAGCCTCCCCTATCCCACAGGAACCAAAGGCACATCCACTCTACATCAAGCTAGGAAAGCAGGCTGGGATAGCGATGCAGAATGAGTCTCATAGTTGACTATGTCCATAAATTTATGCCACCTTTAAAATGCTGAATCAATTTGGTAGCACCTACCCAAAGACATGGTCAGAGCAGAACATGAGTGTCTTTGCAAGGAGCTGACTACAGACACCAGTATAGATTTTGATGCTCACAGTTTATGTTGCAATAGCTTCCCCAGGTAGAAAAGCCTTTAATCAGCCCACAACTCCCCTTTCCCCCTGCAGACAGGAAGGTAAAAATACTCATCTTTGCATATTGACTGGAGGCTCTCCAAAGACAGTCCACAGGACAAGGGGACTTTGATCATCTTCAATAACAGGGTATTAAATTGAGCTATTTTGCAACAAATTAATTAGCTGTGCCTAGAGGAATGAGCTCTATTTTATTCAAGTTCTCTGGTGTGCTTGGCTGCGGTATTGCTGCACAAAGCAAATAAACAGAACTTAGTGTCAAATCCAGCTTACAAAATGAGCTTTTATTACCTTTCCCAGGTGTCCAGGATAGGCTTTAACACAGTAGGTGCTGAAAAATAACTGGCAGAACTCACGTAAGGATGAGCATTCCTGTTCTCAGACCTCTTGCCTCCTGTTTCTAGGCTGCTGGGTTTTTTCTGTAATAAGAGGATTCACAGAGTGCACACACAGGCTCAGCTCCGTCTGGAGGAGTCACATCTGTTTGGCAAGTCAGCAGGAATTCAGAGGCAGTTTGTGTTACTATGGAGTGTGACATGAGAGAAGAAAGGAAAGGAAGGAGGGAAGGGAGGAAGGGGGATAGTGAGGAAGGAGGGAACGGAGGAAAGGAAAAAGGAAAAGGAAAGGAAAGGAAAAAGAAAAGGATTTTCTCTCCAGGCAAATAAATATCAGTATATATTGCATTTAAAAAGGTGATCTATGAGAAGAGTCTTCTTTAAGTTTGAATATCAAACTCTACAAAAGTAGGATGGGTTGAGTGCTTTAATTTTCCTAATTGCACAAGTGCTCAGTTTTCCTTGCTAACAAGCATTATAAAAGAGTATCAGAAGCATCCTTCAGTTCACTATGTCCATAAAAACCATAAATGTTCTCCCAAATAAGGTCCCTGGCTGCAGGCTGAACTCCAGGGAGCATCCTAAGTCTTCCATTCTCTCTACCCTTGCCCAGGAGAAAGGCAGAACTAGGAATGGCCTTGAGAAAGGGCCACCTGGTAACTTGGTTTTGCCAGATCTCCCTGGCCAGTGATTGCATTTGAAACACACATCTGGGCTGTGTCATCATCCTGACTTGTCTTCTCTAACTCTTCCAGACCAAAAGAACCTCTCGTGGCTCCACCGTGGATTTGCATTACTGGATTGGCAAGGATTCATCTCAGGATGAGCAAGGTGCCGCGGCGCTGTACGTCACCCAGCTGGACAGTGCGCTCAGGGGGAACCCTGTGCAGCACAGGGAAGTGCAGGGACACGAGTCTGAGACCTTCCAAAGCTACTTCCGCAATGGCATCATGTGAGTAGCATGAGATACCCTGCAGTGAGGAGGGTCCTGCTCACTGGGGTTGCATCTGCTTCTCTGCACCTCAGAGCCACCAAGATTTCAAAAATAGGGATCAGCACTGAAGTTGGTCAAAATTCAGAAGTAAGGTTTCCCATTTTGAAAGAATTAACAGAACTCACTGAGTCTGGAACTGTGTCTTTCTGTTCTACTGGTCATTTTCCCAGATACTTACAGTAATTGCATCCTAACCTCCCTTCTGCTCTAGAGTCTTCCTCCCTCTCCTCCACGTGCTTTAGATTAAAGATGCCCATTCAGGGCACTTCAGACTGATATCCACCTTGAAGGAAAGTGCTGATCTGATTCACACTAGAAGTAATATTCCTGTAGTAGAAGGGAAGTGTGATTCTGAACTTCTACCATCTAAAACATACTTTTTGAATCCTGTCCTGTGGTCTTTGCTCACTTTGGGGTCTTTGGAAGGTGATTCCATCAGTCATCCTCCAGAAGGACCTTTACTGGCAATAAACAGCCTAAGTGCCTTGCTTTTAAACAGATGAAGAACACTCAGATGAAAACCCATCCTTGGTCAACACCCTATATTCCTGTCTGACTCCTGATACACCTGTATTGTGCATCTCTAAAACCCCTCCTGAGTTTCCTCAGGGCTTTTGTGATACAGAAAAGTGCTTTACCCTCATCTTCAAGATGAGTAAGGGGTAATAAAGGAATACAATTCACACCTTCAAAACCACATAGCTTTAGGAGTGTATTGGAAACCTATCTGCCTCTGAAATCAGTATGAGTTAGCCTTAATCTTGGTCTAAACCTCATCCCTAAGGTCAAGCAGGAAGTCTGAGGCAGGATGAGAAACCAAAACAGGCTCTTCCCACACCTTGGCAGGTGGACTAATCACCAGAGCATCCTTCTGTGGATATGTTAAACTGGGCCAAACAAGCCTAAAGTACTGTGAATCACCCACACGCCTGACCACATCCTCCAGGCTCTTCCAGGCTATGATAAAATGCTTATATCACCCGCATGACATAAACTATAAGACTCTCAGCAATTGTGTCTTTTTTTCCATAAATAGCAATTATATGGTGTCAATTATTACTGTAGTGTGAACATCTGGTTTCTAAGATGGTTTAGGATATCTGAAAGTGTGCTAGACTCGCTCAAAAAGCATTAAAAAGGTTCTGCTACCTGTTTTTGTTCTGCTTATGGCAACAATTCCCTACCTGAGCTATTTTTAGTAGATAACTATTTTGGATAAACGCAAATTTAGGAAAAGCCATGTTTCTGCAAAATGTGTTTCTTTTTTTAACTTAATGTTTATGGAGTATTTGAAGTCTGAGATGCCACTGCTGTGGTTAATGGGATTTTGTTGTGTTTCCATTGCCATCCCTGACCCATCTGTTCACCTACACACCGTCTCTCAAGAGCCAAAGCAGCAACACACCACCCACAACTGAAGAATGGACACCGTGAGGAGTCGTGGTGTGACCAGGGACTGTGAACAAGTAGACTGAGGCAACACAGCTTGTGACATTCCATTTTTAGGATTTTGAGATTACATTGGCTCTAGACACTTTAGTTGTCATCAAAAGCTTAAGATGTTCTCAGAGGATAGAAGGGAGGTGTTTTCTAACCATCTGTCCTGGTTTGAGTGAGAACAGAACTAATTCTTTATTCCCTGCTACACAACAGCTACAAGAAAGGAGGAGTGGCTTCAGGATTTAAGCACGTGGAGACCAATATGTACAACATCAAGCGTCTTCTTCATGTCAAGGGGAAGAAGCACGTGACAGCCACAGAGGTAAGAAGAAAAGTCCTCTCTCCTTACGGATCATTTCTTCTTCCCTCCCCTTCTACACCCATTTTTGACCAGGTTTGATTGCTCGATAGCTCACATCAGTTCAAGGACAAACTAGTTTTCAAGACCTCACTCAGGGGTTTGGTATGATCATGAGAGGAGCCACTGGGCTCAGTGAATAGATGAGTGCTAGAAAAATGAGCACGTCATTGCACACCAGTTCTTGCATCCCCAAGGGCAAGTTCTCAATGGCTGTGACTTGTCTCCTGCAGCTCTTGTTGTCCTCCCTATTTTTCCAAACACTTTTGTTTCCTTGTGACAGGTGGCGCTTTCCTGGGACAGTTTCAATAAGGGTGATGTTTTCTTGCTGGACCTTGGGAAAGTGCTGATTCAGTGGAATGGCCCCAGCTGCAGCATTGCTGAGAAATCCAGGGTGAGTACAGGCAAAAGCCAATTATTTTACTAGTGGTACTTTTTGATGCCTGGGGGAAAAAAAATAGAGAAACAGCTTTCATGGTTTGCACAGTGAAAATGTCAGTAAACCCAGCAACACAGAGACAAACAGAGAAAATCATGGTAAATCTTCTCCTTGCCCATCTGCTGGCATCAGAAGTCCAGAGAATTGCTTTGCTCTATTTCAGACCTGGCTTCTGCTTGGGTTTCACAGGCAGCTGTGGGCACATCACTAGCTCCAGAAAGTTGTCCAGCACCCTCTGGGGAAGTCTGTCTCCATCTCTGTGCCCTGTAGTTTGCATGATGTGGGACTAAAGTCAGCAACACTAGTAGGTTTAGCTGCAGTAACTACCTCAAGGGTAGATGAATTTTAATATTTCTTTACAGCATCACAAGGAATTCCAGCTTGGAATGAGTATGAGGCTAGTAGGAATACATAGCTCAGGTGTTGACAGGTGAAATCCATAGCTCTTAAGGCACTTTGCAAAGGGGTCATTATCCTTATTTTACTGAGAGAGGAACCAAGATACAGAGATGTAATAAAGCAATAAATGGGTCATCAGCAAATCTGGTGGTCAAGCTCGTAGCCAGTCATTGTACGCATTGAAAGGCAGATGGGACTGCTCTTCACGTGGTGTCACTGGATGACCTTGGAGATGGGAAAGCTTTACAGGGGAGACAGTTTTCCAGGACACAATGGCTAGATGTGAAAATCCAATGGAGAGTGGAGAAGAGACAAAGAATCCCTCAGGACACTGAGGAGGGGGAGGAGGTAGAGGGATGGCTGCAGGTAGAGGAACAGGCCATGGCTCATCTCAGGCCTGGCAATCAAGCAGGTCGTGTTCTAGGTCTAACAAAGAGAAGCCCATTTCAAAATTACTTCAGTAAGAGTAATGAGAAAAAACAACAACAAAAAACCCAAAACCAGAATCACTGAATTTCTGAAGCTAGGATAGACCTGCAAGATCATCAAGCCTATGACCCAACACCATGACATCAGCTAGACCATGTCACTAAAGCACCACATCCAATCTTTCCTTAAACACCTCCAGGGATGGCAACTTCACAAACAAACAAAAACAAAACCAAAATCAAAACAAAGCAAGCAAACAAACCAAGCACACAACCAAACACAGCACAATTCAATAGAAAATTGAGATTTCAGCCTAATTAATTGCTCAGCATTTCACACTGCTTTTTTCAACAGAAAACCTCTAAGGTTTTTTTGAATACTTGAAGCATTTAAATATAAATGTCACCACAGGACACCCAGGGTCCTGCAGCTCCACAGCATCCAGCCTCGTTGTCCTCAGCATGTGTGCATCAATTTCCCAGACCATGTCACGAGATCATTGGGCCTGCTTATGTGCAGTCACACGTAGGCAACGTCTGTTGTGGCTGCCGTGTGCCTGTACTCTGTGGGAGCAAGCACCAGCAGTGACTGTAAGAAGCCACATTTTCCTGGAAGTTAATGAGCAGTTGTTGTAGGCACATCACCTTTTTTAATTGCTACCTTTCAGCAAATCTCAGAATCATAGAATGGTGGGGGTTGGAAGGGACCTCTGGAGATATTGAGTCCAACCCCCCTGCCAAAGCAGGATCACCCAGGCACAGAACCAGGTCTGGAAAGGGTCTTGAAAGTCTTTAGAGAAGAAGAGTCCACAGCCTCTCTGGGCAGCCTGTTCCAGGCTCTGTCTATCTCACAGTGTAGTTTTTCCTCATGTTGAGGTGGAACGTCCTGTGTTTCCCCTTGTGACCATTACCTCTTGTCCTCTATCACAGAGCACCACTGAAAAGAGCCTGGCCCCTTCTACCTGACACCCACCCTGCAGAGATTTGTAAACATGAATCAGCTCCCCTCTCAGGCTTCTCTTCTCCAGGCTGAACAGCCCCAGGGCTCTCAGCCTTTACTCACACGAAAGATGTTCCAGTCCCTTCATCATCTTTGTAGCCTCCGTTGGACTCTCTCCAGTATTTCCCTGCCCCTCTTGAACTGAGGAGCCCAGAACTGAACACAGTGCTCCAGAGGTGGTCTCACTAATGCATGATAGAGGGGGAGCAGAATGCTACATCTGTGGATAGCAGAAACTTCAGAGAGCTGTGGTAATCCAGCTTGGACTACTGGTGCTCAGCCACTGCTGTAGGTCTGAGGCACACTGAATATGTTGTCTGCATCAGGACTTACCCCGTGCCAATCCTTGTGCAGGGTCTCGCACTGGCTCGCAGCATCAGGGACAGTGAAAGAGGCGGCCGTGCTCAAATCGGCATCATAGACAACGAGAAAGACTCCCCAGACCTCATGCATATCATGAAGATGGTGCTGGGTGAGAGGCGTGGGGAGCTCCGAGATGCCACCCCAGATGCAAAAGCAGATGAGTTGCAGAAAGCAAACGTCCGGCTCTACCAGTAAGTCTGGGAGTGGGATTCAGACTCTGCCCTGTCTCATGGTGAGTGTTGTGAAGCCTGACTCTGCTTGGTGACTCTGTCTTCCAGTGTCTATGAGAAGGACAATGACCTGGTAGTACAGGAGATAGCCACCCGGCCCCTGACACAGGATCTGCTCCAGCATGAGGTAAGAGAAAGCCATCAGCCCTTACAGGGAGAAAAGGGTGCTGTGGCTGCTTTATTTTCAGTCAACCACCTGTTTTCAATGGGATACTCTATTCCCTGAACATTAGGAGCCCTTCCATCACTCTGGTGTCTCAGGTGCCCTCTAAAAACAGGGCAGCTTAGCCTTACTACAACCTCAGTGCCCAGAGGTAGGTGGTGTGTTGAAGCTGCTCTAATGAGAGATGGCAAATTGACCCTCTCAGCCCAGGACGGTATCAGCTTGGCAAACAGAGCCAAGGAGAGCTCTGGGCCAGGAATAAAATCCAGGCAGAAATACAGCTTCTTAACACCTGGTGTTCAGGGATACACCTGCATCTGCAGAATTGAGAGCAAAGCAGTCCTCTGCTCACAAGATCATGAAGATACGCTTTCCTGATGTAGCAAGCGACTGGTCTCAGTAACCCACCCCTGGAAGGAGATTCCTCACAGTCTCTCTGTACAAAGGCTTTCAGAAAATAGAGGCTTTCCTAATATCCTTCTGTCTAAAATCTGGCAGAGAATTGCTTATCCTGCAGTGCAAACCAGCTGGTTGCAAACCAGGGTTGTGCTGCAAGGCTCCAGCTCCCCAATTCTCCTGGTGTCAGCCTTGTTAAATCTCAGTCTCCTTCCACAGTCTTAAGAAGTTTTTGCTTTTCTTGTCAAGGTTTGGTTTGAAAAATGTGAAGCCTTTGGTCACACAGCAGGTTGTCAACTTGGAGCACCAGCTCTCTTGAGCTGCCTGACAGCCATCTCATCCCCTTTGGGTTGTTGGATCCCGCTGCACTCACAAAGAGGCGACAGCTCCAGATGGGGGACACAAAATAGTCATGCAGAAGATGTCTGACTTGGACATTTCCTGCCTCTTTAGTAGCAGATTTGGCATAAATAAGAACCACCAGCAGCAGTGCTGAAGCAGAGCAGGCTGAGGGTGATATTTCAGCACACACTTCTCCTGGAACCTTTTGGAGCCTGGTGATCCTGTTGGTTTGGCAACATCTCTCATGAGATGGTAATGGCCAGTTTTGAGCAATGCATAAGAAAAATACATATTTTAACTCATTAGTGTTAAAAGGCAACTGCCTGGGTCAAGTGTGCTTGCAAAGCCAGCACACCCATGAGCCCCTGCCCTGTGGAACTGATGGCAGTTTTAGTCGATTTATGAACAACAGTAAATCCATCTCCTGTTGCTCCTGCTAATGGTTGCACCAGGGTTAGAGCTCTGCAAAGCAAGGAACTGAGCTAAATCTACATCAAATTTAAACCTTCAAGAGGGATCCAGCTTGAATATGCTACAAATAAGGACTTTTGCCTGATCAGCACATTTTACATCTGTTTTTTTTTTCTGTTCCACCTCAGGACTGCTACATTTTAGACCAAGGTGGTTTTAAGATTTATGTCTGGAGAGGAAAAGCCTCCAGCCCAGAAGAGAAAAAAGCAGCCTTCACTCGAGCTGTGGTGAGTTGTAATATAGTGCAAACAACATCGTGGGAGGTTAACTGAGGGCTGATCTAGATCTGACCACTAATTGCAATTAAGTGTAGGTCTTGAGGAGCTGTCCTGTGTAATCACAGAGAGAGAAGTTACATGTCTAGGGGAGGTGTGATGACATAAACATAAGATTGTTAGTCACCAAACTGTACTAACACCTGCCACTAAAACTAAGAAGAAAATTGGTAAAGAAGCACAAATATAGAAGTATATACTTTGTTACACGGTAAATGGTGGACTTCTGGAGCATGTTGATGGTGGAGGCAGAGTATCAGCAGGGTCAACGTGGGATCAGGCAAAATCATGGTCAACATGTCAATAAAGAGGTATTGAAGGGGTTCTTTATCTTCTCTAACATCCACAACCCAATATTGTGGCTGCTGGGGAGGGTAAAAGGATCACACTGAAGACAACCACCAGGCTCATGTGTGCTCACTAACCAGTGTGTCTTCATGACACTGTCCCAGGCTGCAAAGAGCCCAGCTCTGACCCTGAAAGGCACCTCTTGTGTTCCCAGCCAAGAGTCATATCCTGGGCAAGTCAGTGGGGAACTCAATTACTTGGTAGAAGCTGTAGGTGCTACAGGCCTCAATCACAAGTCCATTAGAGGCAACGTGTCCTTTTCACAGCAATGCGGTCTGGGCCCAGGTTCTGCGTGTGGATTTGAGGGTGACACAGGGCTCTTCCACTGGGTGGAAAGAGATCTGTTATGAACTGATGCTGATGCAGATTGGCCAATCTGAGGCAAGACCAGAGCTCATGGTAAGGTAGAGCACACCTGCACAATGCCCTGGCACCTGTGCCTCTCCTCCAGATGAGCTGCCATGCAGCTGTTTTCTGTCAGAGCAGATCTGGATACTCCCTTTCAGAAAAAATTAGCCTCAAGGGAGCCTGAGTGAGTGAGGCATTTGCTAGGTTTATTTACAAGTTGTCATGTTGAAGTGAATGCTACAAGGAAGCTAAGCTTTTAATTCGTCTGTTCACTCACCATAAATGGGCTCATCTTCAGTGAGACCTTGCTAGGAGATAGTGAACTTCAGTGGCCTCACCTTCAACAAGCTCTTACCTGGAGACACTCAGCTTCAATGCTGATTGTCTTGGAGAAGAAACCAAATCAGACAAACTTTGCCTTAAAACTTATCTCACAGTCCTCTGTGCTCCTTTCAAAAGCTTAACTCAGAGGTTTTTCAGTAGACAATCAGCTCTTCAAATGCTGGCCCTGAGCTACACATGTAGAACAAAAGATCTCTCTTCTTTCAGTGTGGCAGGTGGGAGGGATGGGAAGACCATCTGCTCTGCTTTTCCCTGGGGGCAGTACGTGGTTGCAGTATTTCCAGCAGAAGATGAATGCTCAAAAGCCCACGATTAGGCTCCTTCCCTGAAATGGGGCTGCCAGCACTGTACCTCCAGGTCATCCTGGAGCCTGTCGAGATAAACACAAGAACTGTTCCCAAAAACTGAGCAATGACTTTGGCATTGTGGCAGAACACACATCATTTTCTTCCCTCTTGTATGGTATCAAGCACCTCTGTTGAAGTAGTCTTTTCTAGTGGCTCTGTTGCTAAAAACCAAACAAATTTGGTTTAGGAAAGAAAAAGGAGAAAAGAGATCTGTGAGAGTTTAGTCCCTTCGGAGGATTAAGTGATCTTGGGCACTTAGTTGCCTTCACTACCCTGACATGCACACTCTCTGTCATGCTACAGGGAGGACAATCTCCCTACTTTAGAGAGGGACAAAAAGGTTGGAGAAAAGCAAAGAACTGAACTAGCCTCTTGGGTTATAGGCATACCCCATCACTGCTCCCTCCACTCCTAGATCCATCACCAGAAGCCACCTGTGGAGTAGTCTGAGATAGAGGAGGAGGTTTTTCATTAGACCCATTGTGTGAGATTTTCTGCAAGACTAAGGTGCTGTGTAGAGATTAAGTCTAGGATGTGATCCAGGTGACCAGTCTCTAGGGTAAGGGTTCAGCCCCTTAAACACAGACATAAACATGGATACTACAGAGAAGGCTTGTAGACACCTCTGTTTATAGGTCCAACTGCAAGTCTTAGGATGAATCCTGCCCTTGATCGTGCCACTGTGCTCAGTGGGACACATTGTCTCCTTGGGCTGATCCACATCCCTCTTCTCAGGTAGGCAAAAATTTCAGTGTGATCCCACTAATGTCCTTTTCCAACCCCACTAGGGTTTTATCCAAGCCAAAGGCTATCCTTCATCCACCAACATTGAAGTGATCAATGATGGAGCAGAGTCAGCCATGTTTAAACAGCTCTTCCAGAGGTGGACAGAAAAGAATGAAACGCAGGGACTGGGCAAAGTCTACACTACTGGCAAAATTGGTGAGCATGTTTCTCTTGGAGCTGGCTTTCCTACCTGTGCTAAGCAGCAGCTGAGGGAGCATCATTCATGTCAACTGTCTTCTGCCTTTAGTATCTTGAAATTCTAGTGCACATTCTTCTGGTGCCTTGTGTTTTCCACCTTTTTTAGTAGATGCAAAGGATTCAGGAGTGGAACAACACTCAGAACAGCTGAGACTTCCGATATGATCCAAACTGCCACTTATTCTGAATGTAGATGTTGGCAGATTACTCGTGTCTGAAAAACTGTATGCAAAATTCCACACTTGCAGAACTTCCTAATTTTCTTTATAAAAGACTAATGCTGAACCTGATAAAGAAGTGTTGAAAAACATTCTGCTTTCATTTACACTGGCAAGTGCCCAAGACCCTCCTGACGTCAGCGGAATTATTCTGTGTGCACACCAGGTGTAAGTGGTGCCTCAGTTTATCACGCTGCTGAAGTGAATACCCCAGTGCATTAACCCCAAAGAGAGAGAATGTCAATGAATGATGGGATGGCAACAGAGATGCTGAATGTCTCCATCAATAATAGCTGGAAAGCAACAAAGCTCTTTCCCTTGCAGTTTCTCTCTTTTCTCTCCACCTCTCTCTCTCTCCCCACTGTCCATACTCTCTTTATCATGAGCTGGAGAAACGTAGCTGTTTTATTTCTGGAAGCAACATCTTTAAGGGAGGGAAATACATATAGATTTGGAAAACAATTATGAATGTTCACTTAGCAGACAACTAATATTTTTACCCGCCAGTTGACACTGGAACGTGCTATATGGCCAGTTGCCAGCCTGTAACAGAACAACGCTGGTGTGCGTGAGCTCTTGAATATTCCAAAATCAACATTGCCTTACTGCTGGCAAGACTGGCTTCTTGCGACCACCGTCCAGGTTTTTCTCATGTGTGCACGTGAGGGGGATGCAGAGGGTTGGTATCTTACTGGCCATTCACCGAGTTCTTGTTTTTCTTCTGCTGGTGCATGCAGCCAAGGTGGAGCAGGTGAAGTTTGACACCACTCAGCTCCACGCCAGACCGGAGCTAGCTGCTGAGCAGAGAATGGTAGATGATGCCACCGGGGAGGTAGAGGTGAGAGAGATCCTTATTTTGCAATAACCAGCATGTTTCCAAACCTCTCTGCAGCTGTGAGGTGTGCCCACCTGCCCTCCCCAAGGAAGAACGGCTGCAGCCAGAGCAGAGTGCTTGCAAACTCTAATTCAGCACTTACAGTAGCTCAGGGGGATTTCTCCTCCATGATCAGTAGAGAAAAGCAGTCACCAAGATGACTGCTCTCCTGCCATGTGTGTGGGTCATGAGACTGATAAAATCACCCCTCTTCACACACTGGCTCCCAGTTAGGTCCGTATCAGCCAACGTTGTGCAGAGCAGAGACTCCTCTCCCTTTCATGTGCCTACCCATGCAAGATGGAGATGGTTGAGAGGGCTGCTGTGGGGCTGCGAAGGACCTGGAGGCTGCTCCTTCTTGAGGGCCACCAGCTGCTGAAAATCCAGTAATGGTACATATGTCGTGACAGTCACTGGAGAGACCTGGCTTTGCCAGCAAGCACTTGATCAAGCTGAGGGAACTTAAGCTGGCATCCAGGAAAGAGAGAAAGGATTATCCTTCCAACAAAAGATGTGAACTTCAGTGGTCTGCTAGCAAAGGGTCTGTGCTCCATCTTCACGTGGACTCCACTGCTGCTCACCGAGATGTTTCTTTCTCTAGGTCTGGAGGATAGAAGACTTGGAAATGCAGCCAGTGAATCCCAAGACATATGGGCAGTTCTACGGGGGCGATTGCTACCTGGTCTTGTACACCTACCTGAGATCAGGCAGGCCTCACTATGTCCTCTACATGTGGCAGGTAGGTCAAACTGAAGAAGAAGGGACTGTGCTGTGTCTGCTGGAAGTCTAAACCTGAAGGAAGCAATTACACACAAAAATCTCAACCTAAGCATTCAGAAGAACTCACGTGCCCCTTGCTCATCATTTGTCCACTGCAAATATCCCAAGCTGTGCTTTGAAGGCATCATGGACACTGAGCCCAAGCTGGTATCAGACTGAGAGACAGTAGTTTCAGACAGAAATAGTGAAGGATTATGGGGTTTATGGTGCTGAGGTCAGACAGCACTCTTTCAGCTTGTCCCTTAAAGCCTCAATTCCTGGAATTATGTGAGTGTATGAACATCTCTGCTTCCCTTTTCATAGTACACTTACCTCCCCTGGAAGGCAGAGAGAAGCTTTGAAAATGGGATGCTAAAGTCTCCCAAGCCAGAATGCGAGTGAAATGTAAACATGTGGTAGTTTCAACTCCGATCTCACAATCTTACGTGCAGGGCTCAGGATTGACAAGATGTCACAGTGTGCAGAGCTTTATAACCTTCATCTGATCCCGTTGCATGTGGCACTCTCTTTCTTCCCCAGGGTCGCCATGCCTCTGTGGATGAGATCACTGCCTGTGCCCTCAACGCCATTGAGCTGGACAAAAAGCATGGGGATGAGGCTGTGCAGGTGCGCGTGACAATGGGCAAGGAGCCCGCACACTTCCTGGCCATCTTCAAGGGCAAGCTGGTCATTTACGAGGTAACGTGCGCATGGGCAATGGAAGGTGCAAGTGCCAGCGATGGCTTGGCAGTTGTGATGGAAACAGCCCAGGAAAATGGGCTGATATTCAGGAAAGGAGCCTGCCAGGACTGCATGGGCTGCCAGATGGAAGTGCTGGAACATTTCTACTACTTCCCAAGTAGCCTGAACACCATATGTGTAAACACAGCCCTGGACTGACCCAGACTCAGCTGTCCATCCCTGAGCTCCAGCGTTAATGTGTGATCTTCTTTCCAGCTCTACCCCAGAATAAGCTGCAGAGTTACCATAAGACAATCACCCTGTAAATTACAGATACCACTATCCAGAGGGTTCTCCAAAATATCCTACAAACAGTTACATGATTTGATTTGTCCCTGACTGAGTTATATATTAACTACTAACCCACTTCAGTTGTTGCTTTGGCTGCCAGCATCTGTGGTGGAGACATTGCAAAGGGCTGGGAAAGGGGATTTGCCCTCAACTCTCAGTGTTGGCCCCACTGTACAACTTCTGTGGCAGATGTTTGGCTAAGCTTAGTGCAGCTGGAAATCCAAGTCCAGCTGCCTTGACCAGCTTACATGGCAAATGCTTTGTAGACACGAAGATCTGTTCACATTGAACTTGAACATCGTGATAGGAGCTGGTCAAGGCTCAGAATAACCAGGGAGAAATGTGGAAGTTCTGACATGTGGGTTTTATCCTGGCCTGGAACCAGAAAGTCTTTGGATTTCCTCGCCTGCACTGTGCAGAACTAGGGTCCATCATTGCAGCACTGTGGGAGGTTGTGACCCCAAAAGCCTTCTTCCTCAAACCAGTTGCAGCCTGGATTTGCATGCCCCCTTTCCTCCCAGTACCATCCTTCTCTCTGTTTCCTTGCAGGGCGGCACGAGCCGGGCTCAGGAAAACACACCCGAGCCGGCGATCCGCCTCTTCCAGGTGAGGGGCACGGACGAGTTGAACACGAAGGCCACAGAAGTGCCAGCTCGGGCTTCCTCGCTCAACTCCAATGACGTCTTCCTACTGACAACCAGCCAAGTCTGCTACCTGTGGTGTGGGAAGGTGAGACTGCAGTGAGTGCAGGGGGGGAAGCAGCAGAAGGGAGTCGAAATCGCTGATGTGACATTTGAGTTCCCACCTCCACCAAGCTGTGGAGGTGTATCCATAGGCAGGTAGCCCATTAATTCCAATGGAGGAAGGCATACCCAGGAGAAGGCTCCAGCTGTGGAGGATCAGCCTTCTCTCCACAGGAGTAACCCATCTTTGGGTTTACATCACCTCATTGTAGATGTTCATACAACTTTCAGCTGAATTAAGTGCCCCAGGTTCTCCAGGTGTAAGCCAGTATTAGAGCACATAACTGATCTTGGTTTAGCCAAGTGTTTTGAGATGAGATGGTAGATTGAACCGAAGCAGAAGAGTTTCCCTGAGAAGTTGCAGAAGCCTTGTCATTTCAAGTGTTCAAAGTCGGGTTTGATGGGGCTTTGTGCAACCTGATCTAGTGGCAGGAAGGTTGGACTACATGATTTTTAACAGTCCTTTCCAACCCAAACTATTCTATGACTGCACTGAATGACTCTTCAAGGCCTAGAGATGGATTCTGGGTGACCAGCTCAGGTAAGACCCCCAAAAGCATTCAAGCAGGTTTAAAAGTCTCCAGAGGAGGGTAGGACCAAGCCAGCTTTTCTGCACAGGTGAGTTTTGCCAGTCTGTCCCTAACTCCATTTCAACCTTATGTCCTGAACACAGGGATGCAGTGGAGATGAGAGGGAGATGGCAAAAATGGTAGCTGATATTGTTTCCAAACGGGACAAGCACACCATTTTGGAAGGACAAGAGCCAGCAGAATTCTGGGAAGCCTTGGGAGGCAAAGCACCTTACGCCAGTGAAAAGAGGTAATAGTGACCTGCTTGTTCCTCTGGGCTTGGCCAGGCAAGGGATCAAAGCTTTGCAGTAAGGTGGGTAAGCACTTTGATATTGTCTCCTCACTAAAGGGATCACAAGGTTGGGATATCACCAAAAGCTTAGTCAGAAACTGCACCAAGATGCCTCTTTCCTGTGTTTTGGGTCAGGCCTTCAGTGAAGTAGGAGCTGCAGATCCAGACTCATCAGGCAAGGGTGTGCTACACCTTCCTTTCCCCACAGTATATCCAACCTATACGTTGTCATAAGGGCTACATGAACCACTCTCTCCATTTCCAGCCATTATCAGCTTTATGGGCAGCCCCAGAAGATACATGAAACTAAAGCTGCCTTTGAACAACCTGGATTTCTCCAGCCCTCTGGGCAGGTGATGGGTTCCTTTGTAACCAAGGGATCTGATGTGGCTTTCACCCAACATCAGGCTCATCTCCACAATGAGAGAAGGGGTTTGCTTTTGCCCTCTTAGGATAGAGAAAGAAATTCTTTAAATGGCTCAAGAATCCCCTGAGACCTGCCACTGCTGACTTTCAGGCCCTCAGATGAGTGTTGCCATCTTCCCACCTCTTCCATCAAGGTCATGACAAGTAGCAGCAGGGCCCTGCAGTAAACCATGAGGGAAACATTTCCATCTCTCTTGTTTTTAATTTTCTTGCCATGCATGAGGAAGGTTTCAGGAGCAGATCACACACTACCAGCCTCGTCTCTTCGAGTGCTCCAACCAGACAGGACGATTCATCATGACAGAGGTGGTGGGCTTCTGCCAGGAAGATTTGGATGAAGATGATGTCATGTTGCTAGACACATGGGAAGAGGTCAGCAAAGAATCCCCCTCCCCTTCTCGACAGACATGTTTTCAAACAGGCTATGGCTTAGCTGGTTTGAATCCATCATTCTATGTGAAACCAAGGGCAATATGACTTCTGTCCCATCTCCAAACCTTTTGTGATGCTTGGTCAGACAATCAGATGTATGGCCAGTCCCTCTCACCCAGGTACAAAAGATGTGAGAGAGGTCGTATTGCTAGTCATGTTTCAGAGAGGAGAAAGCTGAGACACAGGGTCCATGCCTTGCTCCAAGGTGAGAAGAGCTGGACCTGCTCCAGTCTTTGCCAGCTCATACAAGGGTGTAACACCTAGAAAAACTACCCCTTATTTCCCAGCACCAGTGATGACAACTTGCTTTAAACCATTGGAAATTTGGGGGGAGGGATTTGCTTTCCTAGGCCATTGGAATGTTGACCCATGCGAGGACTGGATTTAGCTGCTGTGAAACATACAAGGACTGTTTCCTGAGATATTTGGGCTTTATGCCTGTCTCAAAAGCAAAATCTCCCTTGGCTGGGAGCAAATCTGGGATCAAAATCCCAGGGGACTATTGGGAAACAAGACTTCCAGTCTTATCTTTGCTCCACTTGGCAGGGAAGAACAAAGAGCTGTGTCTGCACAGGTTCTACCTGCTCAGTGATCTTCAACATCTTCTCTCCTTGCAGATTTTCCTTTGGGTTGGCAAAGGCTCCAACACATATGAGAGGAATGAGGCCATTGCCTCAGCTAAGGAGTATCTCAAGACCCACCCAGCAGGGAGAGACTTGGCAACTCCAATAATACTGGTGAAGCAGGGCTATGAACCCCTCAACTTCACAGGATGGTTCACCGCTTGGGACCCCTACAAATGGAGTGTAAGTTGCTGGACAACCCCTGTGGTGTGCATATGTGCTAAGTGGTGTTTCAAGGGTGTTGCTGTCAGTGAACATATCCTCTGTGGTGCAGGGATTGAAACCTTTCTACGACATATCCTGAGCTTCATCTCTCCCTGGTACTACCTGAGCAGCTTCTACTCCTTTGACAGCAAAAAGTACCTGTTAGGTGAAAATGAGGCTTTTGCAAAGATAAGTAAACACGCTTAAATTCACAATATTCACATTTTTATTAATAAAAAAAACCAAACAACAAAACCCCAAACAAACAAACAAAAAACAACGAACTAACAGAAAAACAACTAACCAACCAAAAAAGATTAGGTTCCAAATCAGGTTTGTGAATCAGCCAAAAATGGGTTGGGGCTGCTAGTAGTAAAATCAAGACCAGAAGTGCCCCACATGATGTAGCCACAGCAACAAATTTATGACCCAGCTTTAAGGGCAAACTCTGGCAAAATGAAAGATGTGAGCAGACAGGTCTCATGTTCAGGTTTGCAAACTGCCCGTCAGAGCCCAGGAGCTCCTGAGCAAGGTGACCCTTGGTCCCTACAAACAAGACTTCTTCTCAAAAGCTGATTTACAATAAACAGCATTTCACTATAGAGAAATGGAACCCTGCTCCAGGAGATGCCTGGGAAAGAAAGAAGTCATAGAATCACAGAATTATAGAATGGATTGGGTTGAAAGGGACCTTAAAGATCATCTATTTCTAAACCTCCTGCCAGGGGCAGGGACACCTTCCAGGAGATCAGGTTGCTCAAAGCCCCATTCACCTTTTCCTTGAACACTTCCAGGGATGGGGCATCCACAGCTTCTCTGGGTACCTGTGCCAGTTTCTCACCACCCTCATAGTAAAGAATTTCTTCCTAATATCTAATCTAAATTTACCCCCTTTCATTTTGAAACCATCACCCCTTGGCTTATTGCTACACTCCCTGACAAAGAGCCCTTCCTCATCTTTCCTGGAGACCACCTTTAAGTACTGAAAGGCAGCAAAAAGGTCTCCAGGGAGCCTTCTCTTCTCTCCAGGCTGAACAGCTCCACCTCTCTCAGCCTGGCCTCTTTCCCTCCTCTTTCAAACAGAAGGGCTTTTAGTGATTTCAGGAGCATCATCTGGAGCACAGATTTTCTCCTGTGACCAGTGCATAAGGCCCCACCATGCACTGTCAGGACCTCCATGGTCTCCAACCCTGGTTGTTCTCAGCGTGGTTGGATGGAGGAAAGGGTGATGCACTTTTCTTCCCTGTAGACCATGCACCAGCCAGTCGAGGCAGCCTGGGGACATTCTGTGCTGCAGCACAGAATGGAGAATAAAGGACAATCCTGGAGGGGCTTTGGTGGTTGATAGAGGCAGAGTAGCTATTCAGGTGGAAGTGATGCTGCCAGGGTGTGCACCTGAATTCCTTCCACCCGATGGCACTGGTGTGCACAGCTTAGTTAAAAAAAACCCAACAGAACAAACACCAACAAAACAAAATAAGGCAAAACAAACCCCAAACAAAACTGGCAGAAGGTGATAGGCAGTTGGAAAAATCTCAGTTCCCAGGTGGGGTATCCCTAGAGCCTTCCCCAGCGGGCTGCCACTGATTGTTGCTTCTTTCTCCTGTTTTTTGTTCATTTTTTTTAATGAACATCAGTGGTCATCCAGTTCATAATCAATTCCTTCTCCTGGTTGCCCAAAGGGCTGTGTGTAAAGTTCCATGCTGGAGCCTGCAGGTGGAACAGTGGGGGAATGTCATGAAGGTCCCCAGGGGATTTCACACTGCACAAAAGCTCATAGAGAGATATTTTATTTCCTCTGGCTGGGTTTGCATCATCTTTCTCTGCAGCCGGTGTGGTGGTGGAGAGTCTGTCTTGACAGCTGGATTTGGATAGATACGACAGCAACTCCCAGAACACTGACCCTTAAAACACTGTTGATGCTTAGAAAAAAAGGTCAAAACTTAGTTGGTTTTCTTTTGTTGTTGTTGTTTTGTTTTGTTTTGTGAGGAACTGCTGAAAAACAAGTATACCGCTCATAAAATATGTGCCTCTAAAAATATCCCCTGTAGGCAGCTTCAGCAACTACAGACAAGCAATCCAAACTGTTGACGTCCCAGAAACATCTGGTGCGTGTGTGTTTATTGCTCAGTTTTGGGTCTAAAGCTGTTTGCTCTGGAGCCCATGTGTTTGTGGTGTTTGTTCTTGTTGAGGAACTTTGTTGGATGATCCTGTTAAGAACTGACATCTCCTGGCTGCTTAGGAAAACACAGTCAGCAGCTTTGCCAATACATCCAGACTAGTCCTTCTTCAGGAAAGAAGAGGTAGCTGGTAATACCAAAGCACAAGAAGTCAGGGACTGAGGCTGACAAAAAGTCTGTTGCTTGAGCTAAATGAGTCAGGGAAAAAAAAAAAAAAGGATTATTCTTTTATTCCAATTTTTTATGCATTGCAAGATTCTTTAAAAACTTACTAGTTTTAAATCCAGCAGTAAATATCGTTTCTCTTCACTTGCCCTCTGCTCTCTGAAGTCTTTGAGTCTCTTGGTTTTACCCATTAGTGTCCAACTGCAAAGGCTAAAGTCCATTTGTTTCTTTGTTTGCAAGTGAAAGCTCAGATTCTAGCACATTCTCCTGACTCCAGGAACTGGGGGTTGTGGGAGGCAACAGCTGCCACCTCACCGGGCACCACTGAGCTTTAAAACTCATATGATCTCCTGACCCTGTTAGAAACAGAAACGTGTGCTAATTAAAGGTGTCCGTGCTTCTTGCAACTCTCTTTACCTTTAGGATGGCAAGTCCTATGAGGAGATGAAGAACAGCTTAGGAGATGTGTCGGCTATATCTGAGATCAAAGTGGTGAGTTGCTTCTTGGGTGGGAAACACCTGCTTTTAAACACCACTGTGTCCCCCAGCCTGCTCACACAAAGGAGAGACATAATGACCAGAGCAGGCACGGGCACCTCAGCCTCTCAGGATCAGAGCCATGCTCCTGAGGCCCCAGGCAAGGGGCCCCTGGTCAAGAAGGGCATGGTGCAATCGAAGATCCTACAAAGGACAGAAGAAACAAGGTCCCAAGGGTCCCAAATGTGATTGTCACACATGATCAGTTCTTCCCTGGACAGTGGTAGAAGGAAAGTAGGAAGGATGTGGCAAAGGCTTTGAAGGAGGAGAGGTGGCACGTCAGGGAGGGGTGTGCAGGTAATTTAGAAGTTTTAGACATGGTAGATACCTAATTTCAGTTTCTGTCCTCCCACATGCACCTTCCTCTGCTGTTACCTTGAGAAGAAGGAGACTACTGTAAGTATCTTCAGTTATTTCTAAGGTCCCTCACCAGTGTAGTGCTTTTAGGTCTTGCTGCATCAAGAGGTAACGCTGATGGAGGTGCTGGACTAATGTTTTAGTTCAGACTTCCTCTGCTGCTTTGGAGTGAGACCAACAGATAGTCTGTACCAGAAACAATCCCCCCAACCCCAACAGAGAGATCAATCCTGGCATAACCCCCAAGTTGCTCTGCCAGAGTTTCTTTTCTTGACCTGTTTTCCTCCATTTTGCAGGACCTTAACAACATCAACCTGAACAAGAGAACCCTCAGCATGACCAACCTGGCTGGTTCAAATACGGCAGGTGCTTCCCCAGAGTACAAATCACACTTAAACCACAGTAATAGCAACAGCTACAGCAACAGCAGCAACTACAACAGCAACAGCAGCCCCTCCCTGGTGCCCAACGGTGAAGGATTTTACTCCCGAGAGGTGCTGATGAACAAGACCGTGGATGAACTTCCAGAAGGCGTGGATCCCACTAAAAAAGAGGTAACAGTCTTGCTGCTTTGGTGCCTTTGTAGCTTAACCTGGAACTTTGTCATTGGCTAAGTGCACTGGTACTTTAGACTATTAAATCCTGCTTCAGGCTCAAGAAGATACTAGCTGGACACACAGGTCTCAGCAAAAAGCAGTAGCTTCATGTGAGCAGAAACTGTGGTAGTTTTACCTTATCAGAAATATTTCTATTTTTAGATGACAGGAAAATGAATTCTAAATAGTCATTTTTATTTTTTCCTGGTAGAATTGTTTTATTCTAACACCCTGTCGCTGTCCTTGGAGGGACAGAGAATCAAAAGCACAGCTCCTGTGAGACAAGGTGACACATCTGAGAATGAAGCCAGGAGCTTCATTTTGTTTCGGTTGTGGATCTTTGATTTAATTTGAAACTCTTTCCAGGAGGGATCTTTTCTCTTTCCTTTATCAGAAAGTTTGCATTTCAGCAAATCCCATGGGGGACAGAGAGAAATTCCACAGCTCAGATTTCTGATCAGCCCGAGGATTTTGGCAGTGTCTGTATCTGAGTCCAAGCAAGTCAATGGGATCTGCCCTGGCCTCAGTATGATCAGCAGGGACCAAATTCCAGCCAGACCATGCTAACCTCTCAAAAACAGAGTATCCCTTTGGGCTGGTGGGCTTTTATTCCCTTGGTGCTTTGGGATGCAGGATGAGGAACAATTGCTAGGACATTCCAATTCCCACCATGAGGACAGGCAGCAGGATAAGAGCTATTGGCCTGGAATCAAGGGTCAGCACTGGAATGGTGAGGAAGGGATGCAGCCAATGGAGAGGTCCCAGCCTCTTCAAGAGCCAAAGCTGACCTCTCCTTGCTCTCTTTCCACCACAGTGTTATCTCTCTGATGCTGATTTCTACGATATCTTTGGGAAGTCCAAGGATGAGTTCTACCAGATGCCCAAATGGAAGCAGCAGAACGAGAAGAAGCAGTGTGGACTCTTCTGAGACCACAGGGGCCATCCTGCATCCAGTGACTCTGGGACCAGTCTTTGCTGTCTTAGGAGCTGCAGGGAAGAAGTACAGACATTTGCTCACTGAACCCAACCCAACATCTCAATCAGGCCAATTCCACTGCAGTTAGTCCAGCAGCCACTGTTCAGGGGATGGCTCCTTTCTCCCTGCAAATCCTGAACTGAAGGAGGCAAGAACATTCCTTCTGTGGGAACAACTTTGCAGGAAGTTTTTTTTTGCCTCTTTTTGACACATTATTGCTCATAGCCATGAAAACAAGTGTGTGTCACATAACTGTCTTGTAGCCTCTTCTTTCCTCTCCTTTTTGCAAATTGCCATGTACACAAGGTCGTGATCTTCCTTCATCTGTAGAAGTTTAAAATTGGGCAAGAAAAGGCCACTTGCAATTGCTTTGTAAATGCTGGGTCATTAGAGGAGGGGGAAGCCCCAAGAGGACAGAGCCTTGAGGTCAGGAAAAAGGTAATGGAGTAGCCAGATGTATGATGGGGTTGCCCACAGAGGGACACCAGCCAGTTTTGCCCATTCTCAACCTGGCTTGGAAAACACCCACTTATTTAAAGCATATTTATTAGCTGATCTATCTCAAGAAGGTGATGATGTTGATTCTGAGAGCCAGACAAGACACTGACTACTTTTCTCTTGTTGAGACAGCATCTCCAATCTCACCTGGCCTCCATGAGCATGACCAGGTGAACGTAAGAGTCCACCTGCCTGCAGACCAGAGGCTTGAGGAAGCCGAGAGGGTTTTGGGTGTGATCTGAGGCAGACTGTGCCCCACTGAAGGTTTTGTCAGGGCTCCAACCCTTTGCTGTCTGTGGAGCTGAGAGCGCTCATTGCACACCATGACCTGAGTCTGACTGGGGAGGGCAGAGGGAAATGTGAGCCATCCGTGACTAAGGGATACAACCGTAAGGTAAAAAGGAAGCAACAGGTATGTTTAAAATCTCAGAAGATGTGGGTTTGCATCATTACTCCATTTCCAATCTGATCAGTGATTCCAAATAAACAGCCAGCAGCAGCACTGCAAGTGTCCTTGATCCGTCTGTGGGGTAGGACAGCAGTAAAGCTCTTCAGGGCCACAGATCCTTCAAACACCTGGTCCCTAATGGGTTTTGGGATTCTTTTGGAAAAGAAAAGAACAAACTGAGGAGGTGGGGCCATCTCTGCTCCAAGACACTACATAGCCAGGACCATTTGTCTCCCCATGCCCATGTACCTTTCTCCTGAAGTACCCCCCCACGACTGCACATGGTGAGTACTTGGCCCTTCAGCTGTTGGCCTCACTGCCCACCTGGGCTGCAAAGATGTGGGGAAGGAGCTGAGGAGCTGCAGGCAGTTGTTGGTTGAAGAATGGAGATCTCTCACAACACCTGGGACCACGTAGTAGTGGTGAAGAGTCACCACAGAGATGGGCTGGAGATAGGGACATCCAGTTGATGGGGGTCTTCTGGGCATATCTTTGTGTTCAGGAATTGGTAGTTACTTCAAATAAGCAACAACCTCAACAACTCCAGGCTCTTGCCACCACTTCGTCCCATTTCTGCCTGAGGGTCCAGCCCAAAACCCACTGAAACCCCTCCATGAGGAATAAGGTAAGAGTCAAGCAAAGCCACAACAGCCAACTTACTTTCATGGTTGCTCCTGTTGTGCCCACACTGGCTGTAATCACTGCTCATCATTATCCCTGGTTCAGCCTTAGTTGCCACTGCGGGTAGCAACCCTATTTGCATCGCCTGCTGCGGTCCAGCACTTCCTAATCTCCTCAGAGATGAGGTCCCTCAATACTGGCATGGACTGTGTCCCTTTGAGAAGACCTTGCAGCATTGTTCATCATGCTCTGGTCCAGCTCATCTCCATCTAAGCTACTTTCATACCTATCTCCAGTAGTTTTCCCTCAACTGTACCTACCTTACCTACCTGAAGAGGCATGTTCTCACTACCCATGTGTCTTGCCTACTTTTATTTAAGTGTACAACAAGCAAAGGAAACCCTGACCTCTCTGTAGTCCATCTAGGTTCACTATGGCCCCAGATAATGTGGTCCTGCCCGCACATCTCTCCCCACTCCCCTGCTCCCACTTCTTTAGTGCTGGCAGGAAGGTGAGGGCTGGTTTAGCTTGGTAGTCCTGCTGAAATCTGATCCTGCAACATCAAAAATGCAAATAATTTACACTTGGCCAGCTCCAGCTCACCTGACTCACCCCACAAGAAATAGTGCCAACAGGACTGAGGGGGCAGGAATGCCTCTGATCACGCCTGCTCTCCAGTCACATGGTGCAAACTTCTTGCGTGGTACAGGTCAGTCCTGGGTGTCCTTCGTTCATGGTTTTCATCCAATGGCACCTTAAAACAATATTCTCAGAGCATCCTGGAAGCAGGAGGCAAATTCAGGATGTCCCCAAGTTGGATTCAAGGAAGGTCCAGTCTTATCTTTCAAATGCACCTCCTGATACAAGCCCCACTCCAGAGGTGAGCTGAGAGTCCACATCAGTGCAAGACACTCTGTTCTGCCTTGGTGGCCTCTGCCACTCTTGAATTCTTTCAACTGCTGGTTGTGAGTTCAATATGAGCCTTTGAGTTGTGGGTGTAATTCACATGTCATCTGGTGATGATTTACGTCACACAATATCACAGTGAAGAGGAAAATCCAACATGACCAGCAATGATAACTCCAGGTAGGACTAAATGAAACCCAGTTTTGCAGCAGGCCCCAGGATCACTAAATCCAGGCTATTTTGGACTCAGAAATAGGTGGGAGAGTGAGAGGACTGGAATTTGTTTAAAAGGTCATTTACCTCTTTGGTAGCTGCCCATCCTCTCAACTACCAGGCATGAAAATCCCCCGAAAGAGGGACAGCTTTAAGAAACTAAGCAGGCCTATCTCCAGTGTCATGTGTGTTGCATTCAAGTGAGACAAAGAGGCAAATAGTCACAAGCAATTGGACTTTTCCAGAGGTTTGATTCGGGTTTTTTTTAATATTCTAACATATTGTTAGTAACAGAGTTGGCACTTCAAAATATATATTATTTTCTTTCAACAAAATTCCCTTAACTCTGTAGTTCTTGAAGGAAAAAAAAAAAAAAAGACTTGTTGCCATAAATACCATGTGGCTGTTCAGAACACTCTGTACTAGGCTCCAGCTACAGTGCCACTGAGAACAGTCTAACATCTACAACAGCTTCTACTACCATTTCTTCTCTGTTAAAAAATGTTGGGTTTTGTTTTGGTTTTTTTTTTTTTTCTATAAAAACACAAACAAAGAAAGTTTTACTGCATTAAAAAGAAAAGCCCTGCTGTCAGCTGGGTGGATTTCCACTGTCGTCGGCAAAAGACATTCTCTGAGGTCCCTTTGAGGGGGTTGCACTCTGGGCTCGAGGAAAATCTGCCGTTCGGCAGCTTCTTTCTCCTTCCCAGGATGAGAGCCCGGCTTTGAATGCAAAGCGTCCTGGCTGAGTGCCAGGCTCACAGGCAGAGCAGTGCTCATGTATTTTTTATTATAATACAAAAGGAAAGTCGAGTTACATAACACGGGCCCTTTGTAGGGCAGCTTTCTTTTCTGCTCTGTAACGGAAAAGGGGAGAATTGTGTCCCCGGTTAAGACTTCACGCGGTGAAAGATGCCTGACATGTGAAGTTGCAAGAAGTTCACCTGGCATCTGGCCACTGGTTTCAGTGGTGGGGTGGATCTTTTTTTTCTTCCACAGATGTTTAGTTGTTTTGTCCAAGTGTCTGACCAAATCCAACCCAAGAGCTGTACTTTGCTAAAAGGGAGTCCCTACCCTCTTGCTAAAAGCAAAATTAAAAAAAATAAAATAATCACACTAAATGAAGTGAACTAAACCCACAGCTGGATCGGTCGAACGGGTACAAAAGGATTAACCTCAACAGCAGCATTAGGATGTTTTCCAGCACGCAGAATGGAGGTCAACGGCTATCACACATCAGGGGTCCTGTGGAGCACTGGGGACGTGACAAGACCCCAACACCGGCAGACTTTGTACGCTCAACTCCTTCTAGGTCTGCAGCGAGGTTCACTGTGCCCTGAAAGAGCTGAGCTGCTAATCATAGTCCTGGATATTGATGTACACAAAGAGGGTAGAGGAGGAGTAGGGGTCTCCGTTCTTGGTTAGAAGATGGATGTGGCGGTAACCTGGAAGCAGACACACAGATGGAAAGAGGCCTTTAGTCCATCGGGAAAAATATTTGTTATTTGCCAAGACCTTGCAAAAACAACTCCTCATATCAGTGTTTTCCTCCCAGTGCCCCGAAGAACAGGTAGGTCTGAGAGGCATGGCTTTGAGTAGTAACACATCATGCTCAAGGGCACTGGTGGCAGAGATCCCTTCCCCAGATACAGTGTTAACAGCTGCCCAGTAAACCATTTATCATCTGTCCCATACGCCAGAGAGATGAGCTGTTCTGGCCCGAGGTGTGCTGTGTCTGGACCACTCATTAGGACACAGTGGTTGTGAGGAAGAGGGAGCAGGGCCTTACCTTGCTTCAGACTAGTGAAGGGAAGGGTGTACTGCCCGATGAAGTCATTCTTGGTCGACATGTCAAAGTCTTCCACCACAAACCGGATCAGGGCAAGTGCAGGGATCTCTATGTCAAATGTAAACTCTTCATCCCATTTTGGGTTAAAGCCTGAGCAACATACACAAGGATGGAGGTCAGAGCTCTCAAAAACGAGGAGGGACAGATGTTCATAAGCAAGGATGGAAGTCAGAGATGTTGGCAGATAAGGATGGAGGTCAGAGACGCTTGCAAATGGATGGAGAATTTGCCTAACTGCTAACTTAATCTGACCCAGGGCAAAGGTCTCAGGAGGTGCCAGCTCTGACATGGGTTTGCCACCTGGTATTAAAATACCCTTTAGTTTAAGCTGCTCACTGCAGACCTCAGCACCGTGGTCCCAGAAGGCAATGAGGAGCAGGAGAGAGGCAAACTCAGCTCTGCTCCACAGGCTCTCACTGGCTGGTAAGGGGGTGTCTTTGGCTGCCATTGGGCCAGATGCAAATTTGTACAGCCCTAAACCAGGGGAGAGCAGAGAGAAGCACTCTGCCTCTGTGTTGTGACAGCCTTCTGGGACCTTAAGCCTCACGGAGTGCTTGAGGTACACCCACCTGTCATCACTGTACTGACATCTGAGGGGGATTTTCAGCGCCTCTCAGAGACACAGAGAGCTGAGCCAGCAGGTTCCTGCTGCCTCTTGAGCTCCACAGCTGATCTGTGCCCACAGCTCCCGCTTCACTCCCACCAACACAGTACCATAGAATCCTTTAGCTTGGAAAAGACCCCTAAGATCACTGAGTCCAAGAGTAAAATATCAAAACAGATGAGAAGCATGGTCACATATCTGAAACCTCAGCCCATGAAATGCATTCCCCTCACTGCAGCCGCCCCTTTCTAACACTGATGTTTTTAGTGTTTAATTTTCCATGGGGCAACACGTCCTCCAGCATCGCCCCACTATCGTGGGGCCCAGTGTGCTGAGCAGCCCTGAAGAACAGGCTTGGCAAGTCTGAAACGGTCCCTACACAGCCTTCACTTGAGACATTATAAAAATTCTTCATTGTAGGTGACGGAAACGGCCGTGAGCTTTGGGAGCCTGGCCAGATGTCCTCGGGCAGGAAAGAGGAAAAGGAAACCATCGTTAGTGGGGAGGAAAATATGTGTTGGCTTTCCAGGGCTGGGCTTGTGCTCCACACAAGGGTGGGGGTGCGGTGTGCACTGTGGATGTCTGTGTTTGCCAGTGGGAGGGGGAGGGATGGTTTCTCAGACTCCTGCTGCCTCCTCACTCCTGCAGGGCTGAATTTGCCCTCTGAGAACTCAGAAGGTCACAATATTCAGACCCTCACTGCCCAGAGGGACATCACAGCCATGTTTGACCGATGAGAAAGGGTCCACAGGGAGGTGAAATGTCTGTGGTGGTGCAGAGCCAGGCTAACACTGCTGTGATGGGCAGTCATTTGTCACCAGTGGCACTCAAGGCAAGAGCATGAGCAGTGTCCCTGCTTTGTGAGGAAGCTCTGGGCTACAGGAAATTTTCTCCCTTTGCACAGACTCTGCTACATATGAGAAGAGGCTGAGAGAAATTGAGTTACTCAACCTGGAGAAAGCTAAGGAGGGTATTATTTGCTATTCCACACTACCTCCTTCTAGAGAAGACAGAGCAAGGCTCTTACAGGTGCAAAGCAAAAGTTTGATGCATAACGGGCACAATCTGAAACAGGGGACTTTCTGGTTAAGAATATCTTCTTTTATCATGTGGTCAGTCAAAGATTGGATCACTTGAGATTGCTCAGAGTCTGGGGAATCTCTATCTTTTGATGAGTCAAAGCTGATCTAGGCAATACCCTGAGTTAACTCTGAATAATGGTCCTGCTTTTGGTAGGGGCTGGAACAAACACCTCTGAACAAACACCTCTTGCAACCTCAATCTTTCATGAGTTTGTGACACTTTCAGGATAAATTCAATGTCACAAGAAGCCTTTTCTGGGAAGATCTTGGTGGGGACCTTGCATCCCAGGTCAAGTTCAACTGCATGGAGGTAAAGAACATTTCCAAAGCTCTAGCTCTGCAACTCTGGCAGCCAGCCTCAAAACAAATCATATGGATGATGTGGTTTTGTAGGGATATTTCTGTCTCCGAGAAAGGAGAGAGAGGAGAGGAGAGGAGAGGAGCCCTGAAAGTAATTCTCCATATGACCATCAATCTGTGGGGCTAGTTCATGGCACCAGTGGTCTACAGTGTCCCTGCACTGAACTAGACCAAAACCACCTCATGTATCTGCTTAGCATGGGCAGGCTTGGGTGCACCTGGGCAGGTCTGGCTACAGGGCAGCAGTCTTGGCAAGGAACACTCTCCTTCATGAAACAAAAGGGTTACTGCCACATGGGAGCACAGCATGGAAGAGAAGAAAGCCCCTTACCATTGTTTTCAATGACTTTGGTCTGCTTCTTGTTGTTATCCTGTTGGACGCCGTGGATCTCTATCGTCACCTTAGGATCAACTATGGAGTTTTTACTTTTGTTCACCTTGGGCAGCTGCTGACCAGAGATGATCTGTGAAAGAAACAGAGGAAGAGGTTGGGACATCATTAGGAGAGCAGGCTCCCTGGCAAACTTTCCTCTCCTTTCCAGGAGTGCAAGATCTGCTGGGACAAGCTGGTGCTGGTCTATCAGAGCCAGTGTCATGCCATCCTTCAGAGGAAGCTGTTGTGAGCCAAAGCACCTAGTGAACATTGCTCCAGCCCAACCAGCTGGCTAGGGCACAGGCAACTTTTCTAACTGTCCTCACAGCAATCAGATGATACTCAGAAAGAACACTGGTGACTGCTGAATGCACATCTGCCTTTGTGTTTCTGTAATGACAGTGAATATTGTCATTAACTTCTATTGCTGAACATTAAACATCTGAGTAAGTCCCTGGAGGATGAAAGCCCATGAAAGACTGAAGCAGAGACCACAGTGGTGGGAAATGAGTAGGGTTAGGATAGCATTGCCTAGGTGGGACCAGGAAAATGTACAACCTACACGCCTCCTCCCCACTCCCCCCAAATGTGGATGCCACTGAGATATTTTCCAACTTCTATTCTTACTTTAAGCAGAAGCTTCTTCTTTGTCCCCCATGTTCCTTCTGTGATTGATTTTGGATTGAATTTGGTTTGCTCATCCCGGAGGAATTCTGGCTTTAAGACATACCCAGAAAACCCATTGTCCTGGAACCGACCCTGGTAGACATCCATTTCTGTGCCTGCTGTCTGGAAATTTAGGGCAACTGCAACATAAATAAATAAATTCAGTCACTTTCAGATAAATCAATGAGAATCTTTTTTTTACTAATTCTGTTCACATGAAATTACACTTCATGGACATAAACATTGGCTTTTCCACGCTTCAGAGAGCAGTGATAAACTCTGACCCTCACAGCCTGCTACCCCGGAGGACTTCCCGCATTCAGAGATGTCAGAGACAGGAGGAGCCATTACAGCCAGCTCATTTGTCCTCCTGCCTTCCACAGCATCAAAAAGTGTTTTGCATTAAATTTAAGACATCTGTTTGAGCAACTGCATGTTTTAGATAAACCTACTCATTTCTATGCTCAAGGAGTTATCTCCTGCAATGAAGTCAGCAAATCCTTTCTCGGGTTGTTTCTCTGGCTACTTAGCCATTAGAAAACCTCCTTTCAGCCCAGATATGCCTGTTTTCATTTGCCATTCTGAAAGGCACTGAAGCCTTTCTTGGTTAGACTAGAGAGCTCCTCCCTGTCTGAACTCCTCACGTAGGAGTACAGAAGCTAGGATCAAACCACCTCTTTATGGTCTGTTGCCCAAAATAAACCAAGCCTCACTGGTGTCCTTACACCAGGCAGATTTCTTGTCCTCTTTCCTGATTGCCATTATCTTTTTAAAAGCAGTCATGTCAAATCTGGAAGCAGGCTCTGTGAAGAGTCTCATGAATAGAACACAGGGAGTGCACATGGACCCCAGCACCTCCTCAGTGCTCCATCGACTGCTCAAGGACAGTGCTAACCTTTTTAGCAACTTCTAAGACAGCTCTAGGACAGAAGGTGATTTATCCTGGCCCTCAGTCCTGAATATCCTCTAATACTTGAAAGCCAAAAGCATTTGAAGGCACTCCCCTGTTTTTCCACTTGCAAGCCAGGCCTTAGTAACTGTAGTATACTGGTTTTACTGGGGTCATCACCAACCTGCCCACTTACCACTGCCCCAGATTTCCTGGATGAGAGCCACAACATAATTGACTTAATAAGCTCTGGGACCCTTGTTTTAATCAAATCTCTAAGACATCAATATACCATCAGAGGTCTCAACATCCCAGGAGTAAGTGTGATGCACTGCTTTGAGTACAGGGAGCAGCTCAGCCCTTATGGTTTTGGGTGACCCAGCCAGGCTGACATTCTCTGACCTCCCAGTTGCACCCACCGATCTGGCAGCCGACGTTCCACAGGTCAATGGGGTTGTAGTTGGAAGAATCCGTCCTCCAGCCTGCAGGGTAGATCCGGCTCAGGTGCCTGATGTTGTGATGAATAAAACTGGTTCCTGCAGGGGAAAAAAAAAAAAAAAGAAGAAAATGGCCATCAGTGATGGGGGCTACTTCTGTCTCCTCTTGATGCTGCTGTATGTACTGCTCCTCTGCCGTGTGAGTCTGGCTGAATATGAACTACCTGTATAAAACATCCTTCTTGGTAACAACCTGTATCATAGAACCATGGAATCATAGAATAATAGAATCATGGAATCATAGAATTCTGGTTGGAAGACACTTTCAAAATCATCAGTTCAAATCATTAACCCAGCACTGCCAGGTCACCACTAAACCATGTCCCTCAGCACCACATCTCCACATCTTTTAACTACCTCCAGACATGGTGACTCCACCACTGCCCTGGCAGCCTGGGCTGAGGCTTTACAACCCTTCCAGGGAAGAATTTCTGATGTCCAACCTAAATCTCCCCTGGTGCAATTTGAGGCCATTTCCTCTTGTCCTATCAATATAAGACAAGATATCCTATCAATAGTACAAGATATTCTATCAATATAGGACAAGATATGTATGGCATTAACTTATCCTCACTGTTTCATGACCAAAGGGATCATAACCCACATCTTTCAGGATGCCTTTTGCTCATGCTTACCCACTACTACCTGTGCCTTTAGGGAGGACTAGGACAGAGGATGGCCTTTTGCCAGGGCAGAACATACGTACCAGACTCCTGGGCTAGTTTCAGAGCTTTGCTCTCCGTGAATGATGACATCTCATAGAAAGCCCGAGGGTGGCCGGGGTCCTCAAAGCCATTGAAATGGACACTCTTGCAGTACACAACTGTGTCTGACAACTCCTTGGCCAGCTTCAAGGTGTCACTCTAAAAGCAGGAGAGTAAGAAAGAGGTTTGTGGGGAGTTTGCCAGTCATACTCAAAGTAACAAACAGGTCTTGTCTAAGACCTTTAGGGCATCTCTTCTCTGTCATCTTCACATGCAAAGGATGCACACTATCAACACTCAGCGGCAGCCCTACACAGAGAGAGGGTGGAAGAGGAGCAGTCTGCTCTTGCCATGTCCCTCACTCTGTATGGATAGTGCTAATAATGCCTCCTCTCAGAGCACCACTGCCCTCTCGGGACCATCCTGGCCTCTCCAGTGATATCACTGACTTCCCAAGTGTTAGGACCATGGATATTCCATTTCTTCTGGGCCATCCCTCCCTCTGCTTTTCTCTGCGTGCTGTTACGTGAATATTTCAGCTTGGCTATCACAACTCACAAGTGCTAAGGGCTACAAACACAGTAATAACCAACCCAGTCAGCCTGTACTGGTGAGCTAGGAGAGGATTTCACACAATTGATGCTTTGCTGTTCCAGCACCCTTATTGCACGATGTTCTCCAGGTGAGTTCTCTCTTTATTAGTGGGGTACACTTTCTGTCGCTAGAAAAGCACCAGTCTCTGGTTATAAACAAAGTCATGATGGTCTCATGACAAATAGATGTTTGGAAGTCAGACAGCAAGAGATTGAACATGTGGCCTTCCACTGCTTCCCTAAATGCCACATGGTCTGTCCCAGCTGCAGGATCCTCCAGACTCATTTTAAGGAAAGAAGCCAACCTTCATGGTTGGCTGGCTCTGCAAGATCTCTGTTTGTGCTTCTGACAGAGATCATTAAGCTGAGTAAGGACCAGGATTAAGGCTCCAGTGATTTCAACAATTTACCCTCCCTCATCCCCAGGAAAGTATCTGAAACCACACTGAAAACGGTCTTAACTGGGAAGACATTAAAAGTATACTTTAATTACTTTTATCTCCTTTTTAAGGCATGATACAAAGCCCACCTATAAAGAGGTTTCCTAGCATGAGTCATGGGATAGGATAACATGTCAAGATTTCCTGATGCAGGACTTCAGAGCCTTCTGCAGGAGGCAAAGATCTTGTTTATAGGTTTTCTGCCTCTCCAGGTCTCCCCTTTTTTGGGACTCAGTTACATCTTTCACTTACCTTCCCCTTCTGCTGTATCTCGGTCTTTACAGATTCATCTTCAATTTCAGCTGCCTCATCTTCATCAGAGACATCCTCAGCCTCCAAATTGTTGTTCCCATTTGTTCCAGTGGGGTCCTCCTGCCTGCTCAGCTTCTTGCCTTTCACAAGGATCTTCCCTTTCAATTGCTGCACAAGGAAAAGTGGACAAAACATCTCATGATTAGAAATGGTTCTGACACTCCTTGAAAGAGTGAGGATATAACAGCTCCTCAGCTGCAGCTAGGGCCAGGGCATTTCAAAGCTGCCTAAGTCACTGTTTATTATCCATAAGTATGGGTAAAAATAAGTCTGTTTTTCCACTGAGGCCATGAAGGCACTGAAGCAGTGCAGCCCTCTGCTCCACCAGCTGGGGAGACAGGTCCATTAAGTTCTGGACAGGTAACTTGTGCATAACAGACATGGGATGTTAATATGTAAGGGATCTTGCTGGTGAGACCTTAGGGGGCTGAGAGACTAAGGAGGAGTTGCCAGACCCTTCCCAAAGATACCTCCTCTTCTGAAAAGAGCTTCTTGTGTGACTGCTGCCATGGTACAACCCTCATCAAAACCATCAGCGTGTGCCAATACAACTCAGCTGGCTGCTGAGCTGATCCAAGAAGCACATTTCTTGTGCTGAATCAACTCTCTGCAGCCTCTTTCAAAGTCCACATAAAACCCTCAGGTGAAGGAACACACCAACAGCACATGGTTGCTCACAGACGACCATACAACTTGTGTATCTCTTGTGCAAGTGTGGGAGGAAGGCTGAAGCCTGAAGTCTCTAAGTGAGCGCATTATGCCTTAAAATCAGGAGCAACCCTAGACCCTGCAGCTTCCAGTGAAGCCAGTGGAGATTTGCTGCCACCTGGGTGCATTCAGTAGTCCTCACTTCGGAGGGTGTTTGTTATTCCAGAAAAATGCAATCTCAGAAGCAGCCAATACAACCCCCCAGTCTGAGTAGCACATTCCCCCTTTCTCAGCCACACCCTCTATTTGCCTTTTCCACAACAGCAAAAGCAACAAACCCCACCATTCCCAAATGACAAGCCTGTGGAAAACCAAGGATCTTCTATAAAGGAACCCAGGCATCTTCAAAGAACACGATTCCCCCTTTGTGGGTGCAAGCAAATTGCATCATGTCTTTGCAGAGACCAGCCCAGCCCCTCACCACCTTGCTGAGCCGTGGCTGAAGCTTGGTCTGAGCTGAAATTGGACCCTGGCACCCAAGGCAGCAGCCAAGAACGTTTTTCTTCAGCTCCCACAAATGATCTGTTTACACTGGGGCTCTTTCCCTGTCACTCAAAAGCTACACAAAGGCAGCTGGAAGAAATGCACCAGTTACTGGGCAGAACAGGCCCAAAGGAGTAGTCAGAGCATCCTCCTCCCCATCCCCAGACCAGTCCCTGTCCTCTCAGCCCTCAGCACTCTTCCAGACAGAGCTGTGACCTGCTTCTTCATGTCCACAGCTGGGAGATGAGTTGTCTGCTCTTCAGAGTCTCATTTCAGTCTACCACTCACATGTCCCTTCCTACTCTCCTGCCTCAACATCCAGCTCTTCACTGTTCTTCCACAACACTCACTGACTGGCAGCAGGCAAAACCCCAGTCTGTGTGAGTTTTCAGGCTCTTTGAATGGACAAGCCTGGAGGGACTGCAATGGGGACAGTGAGAAGGGGCTCAGAGAAGTTCCTCTTGTCCTTTGCAGGGTGCAGATAAGAAAGTAATCCTCCGGGGCATATCTGCCTCTGCTTTCTAATGTCACACAAGAAACGTTACCACCTCATCTCACGACCCAACAGTGAGAACTATGGACAAGGTGTTTGGGGTAGATTGCTTGATTTCTAAGTACCAGTAGGGCTACTAGCCCTTTTTCATCTCCTCCAGCCTGTCCAGCAAGTGTGAGGTGTAACTGCTGGCACAGACCCATCCTACATGGCTGAATTACATCAACAGTGAAAGCACAGCACCATGAGTTCCAGCACCTTGGTGGTGCTGTTCTCCTACCTAGACTGTGGTGACTCTGGGAAACCTTGGAAATGCTGCTGATGCTCCCCATGGGGACAGGGACACTGGTCAGCCCAGACTGTGCTGTGCAGGACTCTCCATAAGGCAGTTATGGTGATCCCCTTTGGCCTACGATCTACAAGATTGGCTCCCTTCTGGAGTCCTGTTGCATTGCAGAGGTTTAGTATCTCCCTGTGCAGGTAAATTCCACCGTGCCTACAAGGGAGAGCAGTCCATGTGCCACCTAACTCCAGAAGAGATGCATTATTAGCTTATTGGTCCACAGTGAGGGATGAAATCACAGAATTACACAACGTTAGGGGTTGGAAGAGAACTGGAGATCATCGGGTCCAGTGACCATCCATCTCCATTTCCTGCACCATTCTCACCTCCATGTCCTGCAGAAGGTGCATTCTATAGTCACATCACACTGAATCCACCCTGCAGAAGCTGCCAGTCCCAGACACAGTCTTCCTTCATTTAATATGGATGCTAGGAAGCAAAGTCCTACATTTGAGTGCTTATCTGCTTTTAGAAGGCTTTACATGAGCTGATACACACAGACACAAACACACACAGGCTTGTTCCATCCCTCTTGATTCCCCTTCATGTGATACTAAGTATTTCCAGCCTGAGGCGAAAGCCGCTCATCTCATCAGTTCAGCTCTGTTGAGCAGATCCCTCATCTTAGGAAGAAGCAGTAGCTGAAATACTCAATAAATATTCTCTGAGTAGACCATAAAGTTCTTCCGACTGCCTGTGGCAAGCCCAGTGCTTGCCTAAGGCAAGGCTACAAGCACATGGGACTATTGAGAACATACAGTGAAGCAGCTGCTGGAATAGATGCAACTCTCACACCCTGCCCTGTAAATTGCATTGCCTTGGTTCTACACAAGTGGAGCTTCCCTGCTCTCCCGCCTTCCCTGCTGCATGTGGAACAAGCTCCACTCTGCACATGAAATGGTTCTGACTGGTGGCTTTGCCTCCTTTGGGAGTCTCTGAATGGGGACATGGCAACCACCTTACACGAAAGCACACTGGCTTTGTCGGGAGGAGCAAAGCTGTGAAGAGCTGAGGAATTTTAAAGCCCTGCATACCTGTTGTTTATTCTGCATCAATGTTTCCTGTTCCTATCAGCAACCTGAAAGCCATGGCAAGGGCTGATTTCCAGTTTTCTTCTCAGTGGAAGATTTGTAAAGCAATCCACCTCATCAGAGTTTCTGTGCCTTCCACACCTCCTTTAGAGTCAACAGAGAGAACTAAACACTCCCAGGGTGTGATTCTCTGTCATGTTAGACAAACACAAGGAGGTGGACCACACCTCCAAGTCCTCTGGGTGTATTAGCTCTTTCTCAAAAGGAACCCTCAAATGAAGTGCTCACGTACATGGTCTGGGCACTGCCACCTCCCATCCCACTCTCAGGGTGAAGATATTCATCCTCCCAGATTTCTGAGAGGCTGTGAGGAATAACACGTTCCCATTCACAAGAATGCTGCACTAATGGGTATCCCATCTCCATCCATGTCTGTCTTTCAGCCTAGGTGTAAACTGAAGTGTTGCAGGTTTAGCAATGAGTGGCATCAGAGGATTAAGAGAGTCTCCAGAAAAGGGGAAGAAACACACAATCAAAGGAGGTTTTGAGGGAAACTCGGCTCAAGAACTTCAGCCACAAAGATGCAGAGCAAGACTGGCATGAGGTGAGCTAACATTGGAGAAACACACAGAGCTGTAATGAGGCAGAAGGACCTGAAGCCACTTTCACACAGAAAGTAATCCTCCGGGGCAGACACTTCCTGGTGTCCATTGCTGATTTAAGAGACCTGTGACTGGTCTGGACTCAGATGAGCCAAATCTAGACGCACCCTGCTGTTCAGATCAGTTGTGTTGAGCCCTCATAGCCCACCACTGCTACATTGGAAGTGTTTCCTGAGATACATGGCTCAAAGTGGTGTAGAATGGGGGCACTGGACACAGCAATGGATGTGACTGATGGCACAGCTGGTGGGACGGTGGAGGTGTGGGACAGTGGAGGACCCTGACATTGCACTGGGCCTCCCAAAGAGGGGTGGGTTCATGTTCCCAAGGATCACCCACCAAGACAGGTCTGTTAAGCCCAAAGCCACTATTGTTGTAAACAAGGAAGATCAGGAATAAAGAGTTGGAGGGGTTCCATCTATGCCTGCCATGCTGAATAGCTGCACGTACTGTTGGCCGCCCTTTCAGTCTCATTCCAGGGCTGGGTGTTGTCAGCATTTCTAGCTGGGATGCAGGGAGAGGGGGAAGGGGTCCTGGAAGACCCCTGTGCAGATCAGGCATGGGGCAGAAGGGCCTGCAAGCAAGCAATCAGCAACAGAGACCAGATCATAGAATCACAGAATCATGGAATGGTAGGGGCTGGAGGGGACCTCTGGAGATCATTGAGTCCAACCCCCCTGCCAGAGCAAGGTCACCCAGGACAGGCCACACAGCAACAGAGCCAGGTGGGTCTTGAAGGTCTCCAGAGGAAACTTCACAACCTCTCTGGGCAGCCTGGGCCAGGCTCTGTCATCCTCCCTGGAAAGAAGCTTTTGCTCACGCTGAGGTGGAACTTCCCAAGTTCCACTTTGTGACCATTGCCCCTCATCCTATCACAGGGCACAACTGAAAAGAGCCTG
The DNA here is from genome assembly GCA_013399075.1 of Chloroceryle aenea. Lineage (NCBI taxonomy): Eukaryota > Metazoa > Chordata > Aves > Coraciiformes > Cerylidae > Chloroceryle > Chloroceryle aenea. The sequence goes on from VWZY01009503.1 coordinate 148,525, forward strand.
GCTCCTTCTACTTGACACCCACCTGCCTTACAAATATCCAATAGATAATTGTAAACATTGATAAGATCCCCTCTCAGTCTCTTTTCCAGGCTAAACAGCTGCAGGGCTCTCAGCCTTTCCTCATCAGAGAGATGTTCCATCCTTTCATCATCTTTGTAGCTCTCCATTGGACTCTCTCTAATATTTCCCTGTCCCTCATGAACTGGTGAGCCCAGAACTGGACACGATACTCCAGGTGAAATCTCCTTAGGGAAGAGTAGAGGGGGAGGAGAACCTCCCTTGTTACACTCTTGTTAATGCACCCCAGTAGACCACTGGCCTTCTTGGCCACAAGACCAGCTTTTCCCTACAACCATGCCTGGAGGTTTCATGGGACTTTTGGCCTTTCATCCTACAGGCCTTGAATTTTCTATTGGGACCTAAAGAGGGCAGCTTGAGGGAGATATTTTGATGCTCTGTGTAAACCAATAATGTTCTTGAATGGAGCCTAATAAATCAGATGCCTGCCCTGGGCTGTCATTTGAATCATTAGCATGAACCCAAACTCTGTCGATCTGCCTTTAATTACTGACAATGCCCTGCTAACACCATCTGCAGCCATGCTTCATCTTGTTTAATTTGCACCCTTTCAGCCCTCTTCCCAGGGACAGATACCACCCTATGTCTAATATAGAAAGCACTCACTTGTCCTGGGCTTCCTCATGTCAGCTTCACAAGGAAATGGAAAATCCCAAGAGGTTTTTTTTTTGGTTTGTTTGTTATTGGTTTTTCCCTTAATGTTTTAGCCTTGGTGTATTTTCCTTCAAAAATAAATAAAATCAGCAGGTCAGCCCTTTGCACTCTTCCAGTTCACACAGCAGGAAGGAAGAGTACCGGAAGGAAAAGGATAGGTTTTGCTACACTGGCAATTTTTCTCTCTTTAAACTAAGTGGATCAGTCCCTCCAACAGACCGCGTCAGCCCAAATCCATTCACTAAGGTAGATCTGGGACATTTTGTTCCAGCTGGGGCCACGTGTCCGTCTGGGCAATCAGAGCAGGAGGTTAGATGAGCAGAGGAATGGGAAAAACATCTTTGGGAATCTGGGGTCATTCCCTTACCCCGCAAACACATGCTTTGAAAACCCATCAGCAGCTTTCCTGATCTCACACCATGGATAAACTGCAACCCAGGAGGTGACACTGAAGACTTTGGCTTTTCCAACAGCCTGCAGAAACCTGTTTCCATGCTGGGTGTATCCTCACCTTGGGAGAGTCAATTCTTGACTAGAAACACCTTGTCTCTGCCAGTGCAAAGGTCTTGCTGAAGCAGCAGCAGCATTAAAAGTTATGATTCATCCTAATTTATTGCAAGGGTGCCTAGAGACCAGCCCAGATCAGCTTCCCCCTGCACTAGGCACTGTATCAAGTGAGGCGTGACACTCCCAAACAAAAGGAGAAAGTCAGGAAGGGAAAAGAGAAAAAGGGAGAACAAATATAGAAGATATTTTGGGTGGATCGTTTTCCTCTCCTCTCTCCCCCTGCTGACTGCCAGCTTTATCCCACCCACAAACTCCTTCCAGCTCTGGCTATGCTCATCCCATTTTTGGCAAATGGTTTCCTTAGGAAAGAAATGCAGTTTAAAGGGAACTGCAGCTCTGCACACAGAAGCCTGTTTCTGCAATGTGCCTAAGAGAAAAGAAACAGAGAAAACAGAAACCCAAGGGGTGGAAACAGATAAACGTTTCATTTTGGCTTCTGTTATGGAAATATATATTTATTTATTTTTTATCCCAAGATTTCATTTCCAGTTGTCAGCAAATGATTTTATAGTGGTGGTCCACTGCTGGGGGCTGTATGTATCCTTCCCCCTGCAGTGTCCAAACTCATCTCCCAGCTTCACAGCTGCCCGGATTCATAGGAATCAAAGGGGCATGTCTATGCAGCCTCCTGCCTCCTCTCATCCTCCATCAACATCCCACCACCCCAGGTCATTCCCAGTGGGAGGACACTTTTGTGCTTGCTTCAGTCATAGGCTGCCTGTACTGGTTTTCCCCTTGAGTTTTGAGGGGCAAGCAATCAGACCTGTCCTTCCAGCCCTCATTACTTCCTAATCAGCAGTCTGGATCTCCACAGTAGAGCACCCAAGGCATTAAAGGAGAAAGTGAGAATATGCTACATCCCTCGGCACAGAGCAAAACATCTCGCCTACCATGAAATCAGGCAGAGTTCAGTTCTGTTGGATCAAAACCAGAGACACACCTCATAGTGGTGCTTCTTCCCTGCATATACAGCAACCTAACAGTGTTTCAAAGGATTAGCCTGAAGAAGGTCACATATAGCTTTGAGGCATGGGGAGCAGACACAAGACAGACCCTCAGAATTCAGCTGCTCTGGGACTAGCCAGAAAAGCAATCTCCTCATGGGATGAATGACATTCCATGGCCTTGGTAAATGGACCAGGAACATCCTCAGACCTGTAAGGATGCCTCGTTGGGGGCCTTCGACAACAAACAAGGACCAACAGAGCATTTTGTGCTTGATGTGCACAGCATGCCTCTGGAGACTCCTCTTTCTTATTCCACCACTGCCCACAGACAATCTGTTCCTCAGTAAGTGCAGTTCCCACCAGTTCTCAAGCGTATTTCCCACTATTGGGCATCCTGCAGGAAGACAGACCTCTCTCTTGTCCCACCATCAGAAAGCAGAAAGTGATAGAGTGGCCTTGCTTACCTCTGGGGAGGGGAACTGGGATTTGTTTCCATCAACTGGGGCAACCAAGAGCATGTCCTGCAGTATCGTCGTCATGTGATGAGCCATGACCTTCTGCTGGTCAACGCTGCAGTGGTTCTCCAGAGAGATGATGACAGGGTATGGTGAGGTCTAGAACAAGACAGCAACATACATTCATCATCAGTGAACTCTGCAATTTCACCAGTCTATAGCAACTGATATAAACCCCAGTGCTGTCTTCTCTGGAAATGTGTCATCAGTAGGGTTTAGTCTTCTGCTAAAATGAGCATTTCTTAAGAATGGACAACTTTAACCATGTAGTAGCTACTCAGATCTCTGATGATGCCTCCCAGAGATGATGAGCCAATGGACAGGGCCCCAGGCTGGGTCAGGATGCCTCTCACAGACTTGCTGGGGTACTTTGATGAGACTCCCTGTGCCTCCATTCTCCACTGGCACTATGGGTCTGAGCACCTCCCTGCCTCACAGGAAGGACTGGGAAGGGAGGCTTTGAAATCATCACTTTGCTCAAATCCTTAGATGACATGAATCCTGCCTGCAGTGGTGCACACGCCTGTTCTGGTTCCCTGTGCCCCCCTCCCTGGACAATGCTGAAGGCATTGTCATTGTCACTGCTTTGTAGCCCCAAAGGAAACTTGCTATCAGATCCCAAATGCACTGAAAGAAGAGTAGAAAACCCAGTGAGTTGGGACAGACCCAATGTTTTTGAAAGGCTGTTGGCCCACCACTGCCATACAAGACTCCAGACCTGCTCCTTCCTTCTAAAGCAGAAGAAAGAGCAGTCCTTCATATCAGTGCCTCCCAAACACATGCACATGGGTTCCTCTAAACGAGGAATAGACCCTGAGACATCAAAGCCATGCAAATCATAGGCTTGCTTGCATTCCCCACCAGGTATGCTCAAGATATTTTGGATTAGTTTCTTTGTGGTGAGGTCCAGGATGCATCTGTACTGGTATCGATTCAAACTAATAAAGTGCTCTGCCTGTCCATCAACTCCCAGGAATGGATCTCTCCAGAGAGCAGAACATGGATGCCCAGACAGAAGGGGAAATTCTACAGTGAAGTCTTCATTGTTGATGCTCTCTGCTGGGAGGGCAGAGACCTACAGTCAGTCTTGGATTGTGCGATGTGAGAAATCTTAGAGGGTCCCTCGTCCTTACTTTGAAAGCATAGTTCTTGATGGCCTTAATGACATCGCTGAAGAGGATCTTGGAGGTGAGAGTGTAGCCATGATAAATGACGGGCTCTGAGTTAGGGCCATCCCAGCAATCCAGTTCCACACAGCGGCAACCTTTGGTGAGGGCTCTGGAAACAAAGAAGGGACTGGTTGGGTTCTAGACCTTCTGCTCCATCTCAAAATGAGGGTGCATCAGGCACAAGTATTGTCTGGGAAGGCTGATGGTAAGTTTAGGGAGCAAGGGAGAAAAGAGAAGCTTGGAAAAACAGGAAAGTAGATGTAGAAAGGATGGGAACAGGAGAGCTCAGAGTCAGCAAAGAGAGCTCAGGGTTGAGCTAGGAAGGCACAGTGGGAGCTGAGAAAGGAGGTAGTGAAAGTCCAAAGTAAGAATTATCCAGAGAAGATGATCTAATGAGTGCCAGAGAAAAGACACTCATGTCTGTGCCCCAAATCTTTTGCCAAAGACAGTGAAGAGAAGAGCAAATCAAGAGCTGCTGCATTGAAAGAAAGGTGGCAAGACAGTCAGCTTTAGAAGCCAGGTCACGAAGCCTGGATGATGTGATCTCTTCTTTATAAGTTTTTTAGAACTTATAAAACATGAGAGATGAATCCTCAGAGCTGTCAGGGAGGGAACTCTACCATATCTGGGGCAACTGCTGTGGGCCAGTTTCCCAAACTTAGACTGAATTTCCACTTGAAACTCCCACCTCTACATAGCCATACATTTCACTTTACTTTCAAATGTAGGATCCTCCTGTACAGCCTCATCTGTCTAGGAGGTGATCTTATCTCTTCCAGTAACTAACTCCCTATACATTTCCAATAACACAACTCCATTGCAGTAAGGACCATAGAATTATAGAACAGTTTGGGTTTGAAGGACCTTTAAAGATCATCTAGTTCCAAACCCCTACCATGGGCAGGGACACCAGGCCCTGAACACCTCCAGGGATGGGGCATCCACAGCTTCTCTGGGTGACCTGTTCTAGAATCATGGGATTTTTTTATTTTTTTATTTTTCACAGCCAAAACATAATTCTGTAATTTTAAGATACTGTGAGAGGAATTCAAACAGCTGCTGAAAAGAAACTTGTGCCAGAGTTTACTCTTTATTCTTTTGAGCTTGTGAATCTAGACAATCATTGCTGCCTAAGAATCAGATGAGCAACCAAGACAGAAGTGCAGTCACTGGCTTGCTTACAAGGAAACACTGCCTCACTCGATGAAAGTACAGGACAGAGAAGAAGTACTGTAAGGTGGTTGTGCAAGTTTGTAAAGGCCACTGCAAACACCTGACCATGAGACATCAGGCAGCAGTTGTTGTTAAAGGCAGAAGTAGGCAACACATAGCTCTGTCCAGGGACACTGTGGGAGCATCTGAGCTGCTAAAGAGGGGCCATGTATAGGTTTCCTCATCACCCACACTGGTTCATTAGCTCACAACCCACATCATTTTTTGGACCGTTCCAATTACGTGTCTCTAAAATAAACCCCAGCACAGTTCTAGGGATAGTCTATGTCAGGGGCTACTCCCCAAAGGCAGCACAGAACATAAACATCATGACAGCAGGCATCATTTGGGTGCCTTCCAGCCCCTATACAGTCCTGCAGCTCTACCCTAGAAATCTTTGCATCTTGTAAACTCCCTGTGCATGTGATCTCAAGCCATTTTCTGAGGAATGCAACACAACCCCCCCAGCATCACGCTTTGAAAACACACAGGGCTGTAGTAAAGCCTCCATGTGAGCACAGATATTTTAAACTACTCCCAAATGAAGCAATTATATGTTTTACAGTCAGGTGGACACCACACAGTGCCCAGCAGAGACCCAGGTCAAAGTGCTGTGAAAAGGGGCCACAGCCTGGTTTAGAAACAGCTCACCCTGACGTGGACATGGACCAGACCATGTTACCTAATTTCAGGGTAGGGAGATTGCTTCTTGGTCTTCTTGCATCTAGCAGTATAGATGCACCCTGTGTCTTCTGGAAGAAAGAGGTCAACGTCTCACATGCACATAAACACCCCCACACATACGTTACCTGATATAGGCTTCTGTGCTGCTTGGACCTGTGAGCTGGTCTTCCATAAGGTAGGTGTTATGTGAGGATGACACCAAGTAGTGACTGAGAGGTTGAGTCATGTCCTGGTAAACTTTACGGTGGGAAGAGTTGAATATATTCCCATCATCAGACAGCAGGTACATCAGGAAACCATCTTTGGTCATGGCATTACCCCTTTTGGCTGCCAGATAAACAGAGAGAAACCCCATACTGAAAATCTGACACCGCCAGGTTGTGTCATCATCTTCACCATGATGCCTGCTGCTCTTCCAGAGGATCTCAAAGGCAAAACATGCTCCCTAGGCATTCAGCTAATAGTAAAGATACTGATGATGTTCAGATGATGATGACAGCTTCATTTACCTGAAAACGCTTTTAAAACCCCTCCATAAGTGTGGCTTTTTACGACAATTACTGTCCTTGATAAAACATTAAAAGTGTCAAAGACAGAACTTACCTCACCTGTCTCTAGAGCCCTACTGTCTCCATTTTAGCACTTCAAGCTTCCTTCATGCCAACACAGAGAAGCTGTCAGATAAATCCTGTCTAGATTATCCGGGGAATGCATGGTTTGCAAAGAGTAAATTAAAAGTAACAATACTCTGGGCAGAAATTGGAGTCTCTCCTTATTGAGACCCTGAGTTAGATCTCAGTCTAATCCCACAGTCTGATGTCTGCAAAGCACTGTTCCTCTCCTGAAGGTATACCAGGATAGTGCAAAAACCACCTGTGATCCTGGGTTCATTTCTTGAATGTGTCCTCCAAGGTGCTCCAGGCTGGAGATTCACCTGATTTCTGAGCAGAAAGACAGTACTGTTATTGCTCTCCTAAAGAGATGCCACCTTCTTGGTCCTCCACCCAGAGATCTCATCACCCGATGTCTTTTCAGGTGGCCACATTCAACACAACCTTGCAAAGCCACATGACATTTGAATAAGCCATCAGACCTTTCCCTCAGGACTTTCATCACCCTCTAACCAGCTCTGTATCAACCCCTCTGCAGCTGCTTGGTGTACGCAAGTCAAAACTCAAAAGAAATATTTCCCATGTTCTCCTCTGCCCTTGTCTCCCAGAGCTGCTAATGGCCCCTAGAAACATGGTGGTTTAGAAGTATCTGTGAGGAGAAAATGCCACACACTGCTTCAGGAAAAAGCAGCAGCAAAGCAATTCATTGTTAGTTCATCAAGTAAGCAAGGGTTTGAACCAAACCACACAGGACTACAAACATACCTCTTTCATTTGGCTCATATCTCTGAATCAAGGCAGGGGCAGCAATAACAGCATCTTCTTCTTGCTGAGTCTCATAGAGGAACCTCACCAGGTTCTGGCAGGACATGAACCCTTCTGCATCTGAGTACTTTTGGAAGATCTTGTCTATTTCCTTCCTCTCTGTCAGTATCTTGTAAAATTCCTCTATCTCATCATCCTCCAGAGCCTCTGTTTTGGACTTGTCACAGTGCTGTAAACGTAGAGGGGAGAAGGAGTGAAAACCTTCTTTCCTTCTGGCATACGCCAGCCGTAATCTGCACCAGGGCTACACAACGCAGAACACAAAATAATTGGAAACAGTTACTGGCCAGTGAATGAGAAGCACTTGCTCAATGACAATGGTTCTCATTGACAAGGCCAACAGTCATATAACAGTTACAATTATTATCATTTCCTGATATAATCTATGGGCTGAAAAACACCAGGCATGGCCTTGATCTCCACTGCAGAGTGTACTGTGCAAACTAAGTCAGAAGGACAGCTCAAGACAGTCTAAGTACCAATTAAGGCTCAGGAGAAATGTAACTCTTGATCTCAAGAGGTCTAGGAATATAGGGCAATAATTAACTCAATGCATCTTAAACTACTGATAGAGACCGTGGTCTAAAATCCAGTAATTAAAGTAAAAAGGGCTGCCCCCTTGATCTTACTGGGTTTGACCTCAGCCCTCAAGAGACTGTCAAGGTCAGTAGTAGAGCTGGTTGCAAAACTGATGTAAAAACTGACTTAAAAAAAAATAAATCCTGCTAAACATATACACATTTAGATATGAAAAAAATCCCTATTTCCATGGAGCTTTTCTATTCTTGTTCAAAACCTACCAAGTTACAAAATCTCCACAGAATTTCAAATCAGATATCATCTTCTCAAAGAGCTGCAATTCAAATTCTTCATGCCCTCCTGTTCTTCTCTGGTTTAAATTTCTCCACTAGATAACAGCTCTGACAGAGCACCACAGCCAAGGACTTGACTGACCGTGAAATATTAGGAATTTAGATACTCAAGTTAGTACCTTTATGGAAGACAACAGCTTTTCCAAGCACAAATATTTCCAGTTGATTTAAAATATTCCCAGGTTCAATTTCTCATCAGAAATATTCATTAGATTTCTTTCTGTGGCAAATCCTGATATGAATTTTCTTGTTTGCTCCTAGCAGAATCCTTTGTGGAGAGGCAGACAACTTTTTTTCAGTCATCTCTAGGATGTAAACCTCTGCATCAAATATGGGCTGAATACAAGCTTCAGCAGAAAGCAAGATCTTGTCTCAGAGGAGTCACTTATGGCAGGGGGTATTATACTGCTTCCAAGCAGTTTTCCCTGAAAATTTCAGCAATTAACCCACTTCTAGTTAATGCCTTGGAATTATGATGGTCCCCTCTCCCTCAAAATCTAACACAAGCAAAGAGACCCTTACCAGTAGTGTCTTTAACCTCATGCAGCCCACTCACATTTTACATTTCAGGTAAGTCTGGAAAATGCCATTTTTGGCACAGACTTCAAAACCCCTGCAGGACATGTCTTGCTTTACTTAGTCTTTGGCCTTAAAAATTCTCTTCTTCAGGCTTGAACTTGGAATGTAAAATGTGCTCGAAGGCACTCAGAGGAGGCTGTGGTGTGTTCCCTTTCACCCTCACAATGGACAAGTTACTGTCAGTTACCACGAATTAGCTGACAGATGGCAACTTGTCAAGCCAGTGGAATTGAACTGCTTTTGGTCTTTGATCTCTTATGACAGATAGAGCTACTGTCCTGGGGTTCATGACCAAAATGAATGTCTCACTTTAACCAATCATCATACTAATCTCAACCTAACTCTGCTAATGATTGCAGCGATGGCCATGGTGGCTTTGGCAGTGCCCCAAACAAGGTGATAATGAGGGGCTTTCTTCCACTACAAATACTCCACTGTAGCCCTTCACTTGTAGTTTATGGTGCACATAAAAAACCAACCAAGATGATCATGTTGTACAGCCTTTCACAAATGGAACTGATAACAAAATGTTCAACTTGTCCTGACTTCAGAATCTACTGGGTAAAAGCTACAGGCTCATCTCAGGGATGGGACAACATGTCAAATGCTTAGTGCTTCAGACAGCTTCAAAGCAGGCTTGAGCAGTACAGGAGTTGTCTTTTACTTGCTGTCTTCCATGTCTGTGTGATCCTGTGCTATGGCTTTGACAGATCTCACAAGATAAGCTGAGCATGATGCTTAGCAACTGAAAAAGCACCATCAAGAGGGAAACAGCTGGTGGAGAATGCAAGGATGCCATGAATGACAGACATTAATTACTTTAAGACACAACAGAGAAAATGACATGATACTAGTTCTAGAAAACTGGTAGCATAAGTATTTGCCCTGGGAAGTTTTTTCATTAGTGGCCATTAAAGGTTGTGATGGAAATAGGACAATAGCCTCATAGTCATATCCCAGGACAGATTAGATGCACAGTATAAATGACAGATCCTGCTTGGGATACAAGAGCTCCAAATTAGGAGAATTTCAGCCCAAAATACTGTGTTTTACTTCACTTGCATGGATCATGAACCGTGAGTCCTGAATGAATCTTGGCCTGCTAGAAAAAGTCAGAACCTTTCTGATGCACCAGGATATTGAATATTCTGGTTGAAATGAAGTGAGCAATTAAAAGGATGTAAGAGGAGCTCTGCACGACTTCTCATTGCATTGCAGAAGCATTACTCAGGTGTGACTAAAACCTAGATGCGGACACAGTTATGTGCTGAAAAGCAAGAATAATGTCAGAATGTGCCCTTGAATCCTTGACCACCTTTCCTTCCTGTGTCTAAATGAAGCAAAACTCACAAAGACAGCAAAGACCACTTTTTAAATTCACTGACATGTCTCTCAGTCCATCTAAGTTTGAGCAGCAGGTGAACTGAAGTTGTCATTGCTTTAGGAGCAAGACAGACTCTTCCTGGAGAAAATTCAGCCCACCAGAGGTCTGAACTAATCTCCAAAGATCCCCTCTGTCCAGTGGCTACACAGGAAACTTAAAACAATTACATGCCTAATGAGAGTACTTCAACTCATTGCCTGCACTTAGAAAGGATGAATTAAGGTTCAGTAATTACTTGGAGTTCTTGAGCAAAAAGGGAATTGAATTTCAAGTTTCCACTCCTAGAGTTCCCTTGTAACTATTTCGAGAGCAAAAGAGGTTCATTGAATGAAGAGGAGACTGCACCTCTGAAAAAAAGTGTGTCTTTTCAGATGTTTGATGTTTGAAGACGTAGGGAGTGATTCATCTGACATATGTATTGTTTAGGATGAGATGAATCACACCCTGGTCTCCATTGTTTGACCTACACAGACTTTAACAGAAGTGTAAGAGTCGGTGACTACTTCCAATGTAGATGTCTGCACTGGAGACACCCAACTCAATCAGAGGAATCACAGACTTACTGCTGTCCTTCCAGGGTCTTCTTGAGCAGGGAATAAAGACTAGGATGTGCCAGCTAGAGCGGGCAGTATATCTGAAGATATAGCTGAAATTCTTTCAGATCTGCTAATGACCTTCCCCCACTTCTTGCAGCATTACCAGAGAGAGAGACCTCCATAAAGCAAGGATTAGGAAACATGTACCTCCTTGGGGAAAAGTCCTAGTGAGATCTTGCCAACCTTCCCTGCTATCTGCTTACAGGAAGGAGCAGGAGAACTGCTGCCTTGTGTCCAAAACCTCCCACGTGCTTACTGCTGATCAGAAAAAGCATTTCTGAAACTGCCCACCCATGAATTCAAATCCTGCTTCAGACAGGATGGAAGTTTGGAAATTATCCAGATGTTTTATCTCACCTCAGCAGGAAGGCTTCTTTAGAGAAAAAACCCAAAGCTTAACAACCAAGAAATTTTCATCCCTTTCTTATCTTCTGATAGGCGCAGCGAGCAAGTCGAATCTTGAGACTTTAGAAGTGTATGTCCCTGACCAGATTAAATAAGTCTTGGGCTATCAAATCAACCAGACCAGTCCACGCCTGGATGCAATGTTACATATCTGTCCTTAATCTGGTTTGGGTTTTTTTTTCTAGTTTTCACTTCCTTTTTGTTTATAAATGTCACTTAGCACTCTGGAGTGCTAGGAACACTGCTAGGAGTTTACTTCAGCTTAGGTCTCCAACCACAGCTGAAAGCTATGGGAGACTTTGATCTCAGACACCAGCAAGTACTTTATCTGCTTGCTCTCATTACCTGGAAAATCTTCTTGGCATGATAGTCATCGACTTCTATGTTCACTTCTTTCAGAAAGTCCTTGAGCTCTTTCAAGCTCATCTTGTTGTCTTTGTTTTTATCAGCTTTCCTCAGGCAGGTGTGAATCCAGCTGCAGGATGATGTAAGGAAATCTTTCTAGGTCAGTGCCCAACCTAAATACCACCCTTCTGCAGCCCGTGGCTGGGGGAAATCTCTTCTAACGACTCTGAACCACCTCTCCAGCTGCTGTAAATCAGCATGCTACCACTGAACAGCTGATATGATCTCACCTTCTGCTCTGAAAGAGCAAAATGGTGCTTTGGCAGAAACAAAATGTGCTGTAATACAAGCAACCATGACCCGGGAGAAGCTTTACACCATCTGGCCAAGGCTGCATCAGTTCTCTTTACTCTGTAGGAGTTTTTAGCCAGGGCCAGAAACAGTTTGACTTCTCTTTTATGACAGAAAATACATTCTGCTCCAGACTATTAAAAGGGGATAGAGGAAGGATGAAAAAAGTTCCCGAGTGGGGCTTGGTAAACTCATTGTTAATAGATTTGATCAAAATACGGTGTGTCAAGACAAATACTGAACAGAGATTCTCCAGAAGAAGCATAATTATTAATTTTTGGACTCACCTTCAGATTCTGTATTTTTGGGAGGATTTTTACCTATATGACTTAAGAACTTTGCTTTGTGGGTCTTGTCTTCCCCTCATGAAATGCACAGGGTCTGGTACTGTACTGTACTGTGATAACAGTTCATAGTAACTGATAACAGCTTATAATAACTTTAGTATATCTATGGATCTGGAGTAATTAGTATTAAAAAAATGAGCTTTTTAGTGTGATGCCAGCTAACTTGAACTGGGCTTCCCATGTTCTTTCAGCCTCTTGGGAAAATCATGTTAGACACCTTGCAGTTTTAGACATTAAAAAACTATGATTTTTGCATCATGGAACTGCCTTTCTCTAATTTGCTTTACTGTCAGTTAAGAAAAGTCATCCAGAAGAATCTCTTATTTTTCAATAGAAAAATGATTGAAGTAACAATTTGATCTCCACAAATGTATCTCTCCATTTCTGCATAGGAAGCATCACTTCAAACTCATTAAAAAAAAATAAACCTTTAAAAAATGCCCATTCTGGATGTTAAGCAAAATAAACCTCAGGATTAGCAAGTACCAGCTGAAGCATAGAGTACCATAACGTTTTAAACCCAAAATAACCCCCAAAAAAGGTATTAACTAATAGACTTAGGGGCTGTAGCTATAACCCTGAAACAGATTATTCACCCCAGCTACCACTGTATTCAAATCAGAGAATGGTACAGCTTGGAAGGGATCTCTGGAGATCATCAAGTCCAACCCCCCTGCCAGAGCAGGAACACCCAGGGCAGGCCACACAGGAACAGATCCAGGTGGGTCTTGAAAGTCTCCAGAGAAGAAGACTCCACAACCTCTCTGGGCAGCCTGGGCCAGGCTCCGCCATCCTCCCTGGAAAGAAGCTTTTGCTCACGCTGAGGTGGAGCTTCCCATGTTCCACTTTGTGACCATTGTCCCTCATCCTATCACAGGGCACAACTGAAAAGAGCCTGGCCCCTTCTACCTGACACCCACCCTGCAGATGGGGGATGTGCTTCTGTTATGAGCAACGTAGGAGAGAAATCAGAGAGCCCATCAAGAGCCTGGGCATGCAGTGGGCCCTCTTGCTACAAAAGCAAGCAGCAAAGAGAAAGGAGACTACAGGTAACTGGGGGTTTGGCCTGTTGTGTCAAGAAACTACAGTGTTCAGTCCCTGAAACACCCAATCTCCCCATGCATCTGGATCCCCTCAGGTTTGAGAGAGCTTAGTAAGAACACCAGCTGAAATTCTTTTCATCTGATATAAACACCATTTTCAGCCTTAGTTGAGGGTCTTTCTTTCACCTTAAGTACCTATTTGGGCCTGGGTGGACTAGGAAGAAGGTGTTCCCATTCCCATACACATCCAGAGAGATCCTGCTTCTTGCCTCTCATTTTTAAATGATCTGCCAGCTCAAGAGCTACCAGCTTTCTGTTAGAAACCAAAGAGGGATGATTGAGATGATCTGGCAGACAGCCCACGAATGTGCTCAGCACAGAAATGCTGCAAAACTTCTGGTAAGTGCTTTCCAACCAGAGAAAAAGCTCATACACAAATCCCAGAATAAAAGCATATGGTGCCACTCTACTCTGATGAGAACTCCCCTGTATTGTCTGGTCTAATGTCTTCCCTGCACACATACCTGCAGTATTTGCTAACTAAACTATGCCAGCTTGTCTCAGGGTTGAATCTGAGGCTTAATAAAACAGTATGGTATGTGTAAGAACATCAGAAGTACCCATGAAGCATATGGGAGTTTTATCTTTGTAGGAATATAGGACTGATAAGGACACATCAGACACTCAGTTGAGTCCCTTGCTACAACAGGGCATCAGTGCATCATAAACTGAACAAACCCCATCTGAATGTGGCATGGGTTCTGCTTTGCATACCCCTTTTAAAGATCTTGCTCACTCCCTACTTGCTCTGCAAAGTTCTGGAGACTGGAAAAGACCCTCTGCAAGGCAATTCTCCAGTCACAGGGGACAGACAGGGGACCCGACACTTCTCCTCCTCGACTGACTCTTCCCCCTCTGTGCTCACAGACGTGGAGAGCACTTCTGAGGTTGAAGGAAGATCTGAGTAAGCCCACACTGCCAAGCAAACCCAGCGAAGACAGTCTAAATTTAAAACCCCAGGCTTTAATTAAACATCATCAAATTTCAAATGAGAAATCATGCTGTTCTGTAATTCCAGGTTACGTTAAGCAGCCTGAGACAATCCCAGATTGGAAGCCAGCACTGCACGGTAATTACTCTTCCAGAAATACGGTCTTGCCTACCCACCCTATTTAGCTTCAATTCTCCTTTCCAAAGACAGAGAGGCACTTTTCCACGCTGGAAATTTACAGCCTTCTTCCCTTCCAAATGTCATTGTTATTTTTCCCCCCTTAGCAATCTCATCTCTTCTTACGGGGAAGTTTTTCAGCAATATATTCAGTTTGACAGTCTCCAGGGACAACTTTCTGTAGCCCAGATTTTCCCCACACGCTGTGGGGTGGGGGTGGACTTCACATGGGAAAGGAAAACTGCCAGGGTGTGACATTTCCAACGGCACTAAAGTTTCAAGACTACAATTTGTCTAGGGACCACTGCTTACCACCATGGACACACCACTGCTGACGCAGCTGAGGAATGACCTTAAAGCCTTAGAGCTTGAAAAATCTTCAGAAAAAACATAGTGTAGGAGATAAACACAGCATCCCATGTGCATCAGAACCAGTGGAGTCTGGTTCCTTTAAATGAAGAGCACTATGGGTGTGCAAGTGCTTATTAGACTTCAGAAACCCCACAGAAGAGTAAAGCCTGATGAAAGCTCAGAGTTTATGTGCCATCTCCTTCACCATCAGCACATTACTACCCAGTGGGGAAGCCAGATGGAGTGAAGCCTTAACTGAGGGCAAGACTCCCTGGTGCCTGCTCAGGCTCAGACTCCAGCTTTGTGAATTTTCCCCAGCTGAGGATTTTGCATCTCCCCTCCTCCCCACAGATGCTTTGATGTTGAACAAGGCATGAAGTTCATGCAGCCTCCTCTCACTGAGAGCGCTATCTGGTTTCCTCTCTGATAGCTGGATGCCTATCTTTGTGAAACTTAAAGGAACTCAGGATTTTATGACTGCTGTGGCTCCATCAAATCAGGGTGAAATCGGCCAACGGGTTCATATGTCACGGACAGAGTCTCGGACACGCAGGGATGGCTGAAAATCAGTCAGAAACTGCTGCACCCACAGATATTATCTCCTTTTATAATGACGTGAGATCCATGGCCACAAAGCAACTTAGTGAGTGAAATGCAGCCCCAGGGAAAATTCCCTGTGAGTTCAGCAGAGCCAGGATTTTGACCAATAACTAACTCACTGCCCACTTCACAGCCAAGCCACTCTCCTTTCCCACTCTGATACTTTTCCTTTCCAGTGTCTGCATCGTCAGCAGAGCAATTGAAAACTCTTTGAGGGCAAACCTTCCTCCTATGCTGAGGCAAATATGGAGTAATTTCACTGAAGTCAGTGGAGCTACCTCCAAGTAAATTTGGCAGTTGGAAGAGAAGAATCAGTTCCCTCTCCTTGTATTACTGAGAAACATGATAAACAGGACAGGCTTTTCATGCCTTGCCAAGAGGTGCCTGTCCTGGAGAGTACTGCAATGCAAGTGAAACAGACCCCTGAAGAATACAAAAGAAAATAATGATTGTTTTATCTGGAGCTCCCTGAAAGAGGCAATTCTTTGCTTAAGGAGCTAAGTGAAGCCTGAGTCCGCTCTTGCTGCTATCACTGTAAAACAAGGGGAAAAAAAGCACTGGAAACCAGGGTGTTTGCCTGGGTGAAACATCAGCACAAGAGAAAACTCAGTGCCCAGGGCCAATAGGAAAAAAAGGGTTTAGTTTGCTGTCTCCACCCACAGAGAAAGACAAGTGCATCTTTGTCAGTGATTAATCCCTTCATAAGGCAAAGGATACTGTTGGAGTTTCTGTTTCTGGTTCATGGAGTTGCTGTGGGCTATGATCTTCGCAAGGCCGGAGATCCAGTGGTTGGCATCGTCCTCTGAACTTGCAATGAGGTCCAGGTTTTTCCGCTGGTCTTTGAAAATGATGGAAAAGCAGCGATACTCTGGGACATCCTTGGCGTATTTTTCCATACCTTCTGTTTTATGGCCTGACCTCACATCCCGAATGTCTTCAATGGAGACTGTGGAAAGAAAGCAGAGCCTGCTGTCAGCGGGGGTTCAGTCAGCCTTATCTCTGCTTGGTGAGGGATATTAAGAAATTAATCTTTCTCCTTTTCCTGCAACCTCCAGAGGATTCTCTTCCCTTTCCTCCCAATCTGGCAAACTTTGGTACTAAAGAAAGTTCAAATCAAAAGGAGCAGAAAGAGCAAGAAATTTTAAAAAGAACAAAATCTTTCCCCATGTTCTTCATTGCATGGCATGCACTAGATACCATATCTGTGATACCATGTTTATGAGATACAAATCACCACCAAAAGCTTGGTGCTGGTTCTCAGAGCATCCCTGACTGGATCTCAGACCCCATCCGAGAGGGGGGGAAAGTGAAGCTGTGCCTCCCTGTGAACATCACCTCACAAGAAAATGAGAGGTAGTTTCAGTAAGTGGATGAGAAGGAGCAAAATATTCTTTAGTTTGCAAAAAAGTGTGAAGGTGGAATTTTAAATCCCACATAATCCTCTCAATCACACTAGTGCAAATCAGGGAGGCAAGGACCAAAGCTTCAGAGCAGTTTGGTGTGTCACTCCATCCTCATCCCCGTCAATGCTAGACTTGAACCTCTTTGCTGTAAGAAATCAAAACACCACTTTCAAGACCATCCCTCTCCATTTCCATCTCTGCCCCTCAGCTAGTGGAAACGAGCCCTGAAGTCACACCAAGTCTGCAAAATGCCCCCCACGAGGTGACTCAGAAAGAGATGTGCACTCAAGAGACTACGTCATTCAACAAACATAAGTAACTGAGACACCCTGACATTGCCCCTGAGAGCATCCAGCTCTTGCAAGCATCTACCAACAGCATCTCTGGGCACACAGAGAAAAAGTAACCCACCTGGGAGACGTTCAGCCATCTTCTCTAAGAAGCACACCAAAAAATAGATATAATCACAGGAATTTGGGGAAAAAAAAGGCAAAAATAAAAATAGCTTAACTTCTCCTCTACCTCAAACTGTAAATTACACGTAAGAAGGGTTTTCTGTGTCACACATGTGAGATTGATTTTATTTGTGCTTATCTTGAAGGAGCTTTGCTGAAAAGCAGTACGTGAGTGTAAAATATCCCCACCAATTAGATGAATATGAGAAACTTTCTTTTAAATATCCATTTTATCCGCTCCTTGATTTAAATTGGTGCAATTTCACTGTTCCTTCAAAGTCAACACTACAGAAAAACACAACTCTGTGGTCACCTTGCATGGTTTTAGCATGGCTGCCCTGGGTTCATACAAAAATTCATCAGATGCTCATTAGAGTTTGAAATCTTCCTTTTTTTCCCAGAGCAGTCATGATAATACTCAACTTCTGGGGAGAAAAAAAAAAAACAACCCACAACTAAAACAAACCACTCAAAACTTCAGTCTTTAAAAATCAGTGGCTTTCCAAAACTAACACTTGACATTTGCTTTAAATTCTTCACCATATGCTCTGGTGGTCAAATATCTTCCACAGCATTTTGCTGTTTTGATTCCTGTACAAGAACATACCATCAGGATCTTCCTGGAGTTGGCAAAGCTCCTCCCGGACAATTGTGAGCAATTATCTTTGTGTGGTCTTTTATTATCACTTTGTAAAGACCTCGGATCAGCCAGAGGGGAGGAAAAGGTTGGGTTGGGATGGGCTACTGTGGAATTATGCTATCTGGACAATTTACCATAGGGTGAAAGTTGATGCAAAAAAAAATCTTTTGGAACACAAACATTCAGTCCTATTTAGATAAAAATCTTAGGGTAAGATAAATCATACCCTTGATCCATGGCTACAGTAGACCCTTGACCAGAAAGAAAGTCCAGGCTGAGCATCTCAAATGCAGATGTGTGTCATGCAGATGGTTTGTAAGTACGTGATCCTCCTCCACTCCTAATCTCTTCTGGTTATGGCAGTGCAAGTGGAAGGATCATCCTGTTGTTCCTCATCACCTGCCAACTGCTCACCACTGCTTGGCTCATCGGAGTTATTGTCCTTTCAGAATGGCTAGCTAGTCTGCTTGTGCAATCAATCCCTGAACTTTGGGTTGGCAATGACCTAGTGTTTCCAAGACTAGAAAATCTGATGTTAAATACTGGAAATTTAGAATAGATTCTTTGGAAACCATCACCTGGCAAAGTGAATCCACTGGAAAAGAGAACTGTGTGGGAGGAAAAAAAGATTGAAAACCTGTGAGTGGAAGGGCTGCCTTGATCAGTTTGGGGTATGCTGAGAAGAGAATGATAAAGGGCACAGAGTATCTCAGTGCAGAAAAGGTACAAGGCAGGGTGAAGAACAGGACTGGCATCTACTGCAGTCACACAAGAGACAACGGAGAGAAATTATCAAGGCAGGACCTGTTAAAAAAGCAGGGTAAGGGAGGACACTTTTTAAAGCTTTCCAGAGCTTGGTCATGTGTGCTGCTTTGGTCTATCAATAAAAAAGCTGCAGCCAAAGGAGTCAGCCCAAGCCATCTGCAAATGTTATCTCTTTTCTGGAAAATCTTAACCCAGTGTGAGTACATTATCAGCTGCTCCCAGGCGGTAAGGGTGCTGCATTAGCAGTCCCCAGCTAACGGAGTGCTCCGCTGAGCTATCTGCAAGGAGAAACCAGAAATAACTGGGGGACAGAGGCGTCTGACAGAGGAGCACTTATGGCAAACACCCATCAATCACGTATCCCTGCAACCTCCCTGTTCCTTCCCCATCACGCCACAGTGGGGAGGTAACCACAAGCAGAAGAGAATCTGGAAAGTTTGCATCTACTTCTCCGGAGCGCTTACGTCTGCTGGAGAGGTGGTTTGCGTAAAGCCCAAAACATGAAGCACAACACAAGGAAGTTTGTGTCCTTCCTGGCCTCCAGACATTAAGTCAAACAGGTTACATCCCGGTCAGTCCTCCTGGCTGCTGCAGATGCTGCTCAGCCAGTGCCACAGCTGAAGGCTCCCCACTTATGTGGACACACAGCAGCATTTCCTGAAGTCAGTGAAATTCCTCCTGTCTGAACTAGTCTCAGGCAGATGTTGAGAAGTTTTGTTTTTAAATCCTCCTTTCCATTTTCATCCCTGGATACTGCCCTTGTGCTCCTCCTTTGCTAACTCTTGGCCCAATGCCCTTCTCCTGTTTCCCCCATGGCATTAGCAGGCAGGTGAGCCAGGCACACAGGATGCAGGTCAGTTTTAACAGCCGTGATGCTTTCAAACAACCAACATATATCTTTTGGGTGTCTCTTTTGACTTGGATTTCTCTCTCCAGGGCTTTCAAGGAGCTTGCTGTTACGCTCATCCCCTCATGCAGAAGTTTGAGGAACACCTCTCAAAGGAAATCAAAAGCTCTGATTTGCACTGATCTGCCTGTAACCAGATTAGAGAGTCTGCAGGAACCCAAACCCAAAACAGTGCCCCAAAAAACCTTGCTCAGCAGGTGCAGAGCAATCCTCTGCCTAACCCAAAAGCTCCCCATGCCCCAGAAGTTAGTTTCCTCCTTCAAGTAGCCCAGCACAAAAGACTCCCCACCTCCCTCCAGCAGTACCTGGGCTGGCCAGACCACCCTCCACGAGGTGCCCTCAGACACGATTTCAGCCCTGTGCATGAGCACAGAGGGGATGGCCTGTTGTGTGAGAACCATTCCTGCAAGAAGCAGTAAGGAGAGGGACATAAATTCAACCTCCCCATCACCCTAAATGCTGTAACCCCTGAGCTTTCAGACTTCAGGAGTGCAACTGAGTCATGTGTATGCACTTGGCTGGGCAGCCAAAACCCCAAGTGCAGAAGAAGAAGCCTGACAAGCTGCCTGATGATTACAGCACTTGTCTGAGATCAGCCCTGGCCACTGGCCTCTCCATCTCTTCTGCAGTCACTACTCCTCAGGTGAAATGTCCAGACTGTGCAGGGAGCATGGACAGTACCACAGCTTGGTAATCCTACAGAACGCAGGGCAAGGAGGAGCAGAGGCAGACAGCAATCACTCTGCCTTCCTCCTGTTTGACAGGCAGAACTTTGAGAAGAGATTTTTTCAAAAGTCTTGCAGAAGAAGAAAGAGAACAAGGAACTGAACCCACATCTCCTGCAAACCATTGGGCAGGCGAAGGACAAGGACCAAAAGGTGCTTCTCCTTCCCTGTGCCTTTGCTGATAAAGAGGGAGAGGGGGGTCAGTCAGGTGAGTTACTTATGAGGGGAGGGGGGTGGGTTTTCCCACTCCTCAGATCCTTCCCTTTCCTTATCCTACCTCCCTGCCATTAGCAAGTGACCTCTGCACTGTGGCATTCAGTCACATCTAATTACTCCATCCCACTCTAATTGTCTCAATAAGTCACTTCTGTTTACCATCAGGGAATGCAGATGAGGAATGTACTCAGCTGCTAATAGCTCGCACCATATTTGCACAGGGTACCCCACGCCTGCAGAGAGCTCAGACCTTCACCAGCTGCAGCTCAAGCCAAAGTGGCTTTAGCATCGTGTCAAGAAGAGATGAAAGCTGCTACCTGACCCCACAACTGCCCTGCCAACCAGGATGGCTGCAGCAAGACGACGTGGATTTCACAACACTGGGAGCACAGGGGGCAGACTGGCACTGCTGGTGCTGCTTCTCTTTTTGGTTTCATTCCAGAAAAAGCAATTCAGTTCATTTCAGTTTCACCATAGGTGTCTGACACTAATGGCCAAATGCAGTTGGGATCAGGATCTCCATCCTCAGTAGGAGCTGGGGCACTGTTAGCTGCCTGGGCTGGGAACACCAAAGGCTCTCCATCACCTTCATCACTAAGGGATGCTTTAATGTAACAAGTCAAGGGTGGGTTTAGCACAAGCCCTGCTGTGCTGTGCCACCTTAGCCTTGGTGATGTTGCTTTCTCATCTCCCTGTGTGCAAATTACTGCGGGTCCCAGCTGGTGATTCCTCATCCATTCTCTTCTCCTCTCCCCTCCAGTGGCTTGCTTGGAACATTGTATTCACATGAGATCTGCTGCACTGCAGTGTGCCCTCATTGCTGGCGTGTGTCACCAGCTGGAAACCAGTGATATAATGCACACACAACTTACAAGGTGTTTGGAAATACCTTTTAACATAAGGTCTTTTGCCAATCTTTCTGGTTACCCATCACAGCTCGGGGCGTTGATGTAAACAGAGTGATCTCTATTTACATTCCTTCCACACATCGCAACCAGGGCCCTGCAAATGATTTCTGCAACTAGTTCCTACTTCTCCTGCACCACTACATTTGGATCTAAGGCTCTCAACACTTCTGTCTTTGCATTTAACATGTGCTGAAGAGAATAAGGTCAGTATTTGTCAGCACACTCCCTCGGATGAAAACTGTCCCAGCAAGTCACGTGGTGGCCTGATTCAAAATGAAATCGAAAAAGCAGGCAGCTCTGCCTTTGAAAGCACTTGGTTTATGGGTTGAGTGATTTTGATAAAAAATAATGAGACCCACAGACAGATGGGTTTGTTTTCACAGCTGATGGCTGCCTTGCATAACACGTTCACATCAGCAAATATTTTTTCCAGGGACAAATGCATGTCTGAAACCGTGAAGCAATGCTTCCTAAAGAAACTGTCTAAGCAGGTCCAGAAGGAAGCTGCTGGTGCAGTCAACTGCCTGCTGTGTGTATATAGGTTGCTGAGAGTTTCTGTTGACTTGAGGCACTTATCAGGAGCAATTTAAAAGCTTTCACTTCTTGACTTGAGCAGGCACAGAGCAATAGCGTGTCCTTTCTGTTTGTCTGCAAGCACAGCCAGGGTATTAATTCCGTGGAGACAATAGTTCATTATTGCACCAAGTTGGCGTGGCATGTTCATTGCATGGCATTTTAAGAGCAGTTCTGTGTTTCCCAGAAACTCAAAAATGAAGCAAGAAGTTTTCTGCTGAGCACTGGTAGCAGGCTCTAAACATGAGCTTTTGTACTATCTGTAAATCATGCCAAAAATATGCCATAATTGGGTCGGAAGTCAGAGGAACTGGAACAAATTCTGCACATTTTTAATAGTGAGGGTAATTAATCATGAGATCAAAATATCAATTTCATGATTTTTAAGTTAGATCACTTTAATCATCACTTGCAATATTCAGTTATGCAACTGAATTTAGCCCACTTCTGTAAACCACCCCCAAAACTGATTCTTTTAACCAAAATACAGAAAAAAAACTCCAACAGTAGTAATTTTTAAGTAAAGCTCTTGGCCAGAAATTGAAATATTTCAGCCAAAGCTCCTAAACCTCTTTCTCAACTACACTGCTTGTGACTCAGCGACACACCTGCAGCAAGTCATCCTTTTGAAGCTTGCTCGTGGCTGTCACAGAAATGCCATCTCCCTGAGCTTCTGGCAGAGAAAGGTGCAGGAGGCAGGGAAGCACCAGCTTCTCTGGGGCTCCACTTTAGCACCTCTAAATCTAAATGACTCCTTCGTGTTTTTCCTTCTGGCTTTGAATATTGTGTTTCTCCACCAAATGCACAAAAGGATGCTGCACTGGAAAGTTTTCAACCATCCCTACAAATCCCCAAGTTCAGAGAGTTTTTAAAGGGATTGAGTCAGGCTTAAGTGAGCTCACACTAGGGATTTCAGCTGGTTTCAGAAAAGACTTTCAAAAATTGATTTCACTGAAAGCAGCACATGCCTTTTTGCTCTTTTTCTGACATAGATGAGACCTGATATTTGACCACAGCTAAACCAGACAGTGTTACTGACAGGCTACTGCTCTTTCTGCCCCCTTTGGCTCTCTTCCCTCCCACCACAGTGATGCTCAGGAGCGAACCGACTCTGATTGAGCTGTTTACCAGTTCCCTTGCACAAACCTTTTCTTTGCCTCCAAACTGTTAATCCTGACACTTGACTCATTTTTTCTCAGCCCAGGGAGAAAGCTGTCCATGAGTAAAAGCCTCACAGGCCAAAGAAACACCCACCCTGACCATGGCTCTATACCACATTTCTGATAACAAATAGCAGCAGTGTGTTCATGGGACAGCTCAGTTATGCAGACAGTTATGCAGCTCAGACACAGGGTGTAGCAAGCTATGGTGAAAAATGGATTTTTAAAGATGCTTTGGTGCAGCCCCTTGTGCCCAGCACTACCATGCTTCTGCTGGAGCCAAGGAGAGAAGCATGCACAGGGCATGACATGTTTGTTGGAAAAATGACCATTTCGGATGCTTCCTGGGTTTTTGCAAAACTCCATTCCCTTGGGCCTAAATGGAACATACTGAAAAATAACAGATTCTGGATGATAAGGAAAATCTGGGCTGTGTTCTACCACCTGCATAGAAACCATATTGGAATGGCAGACTATCCCCCCCAAAAGCCCTGTGGGCAATACAGCTATCAGGACAGCGTCCAGTCTAAATTTCCACTTGTTTAAAATAAAGACAACAGAGGAAGGTACTGGTTATACTCCAATGATCTGATCCAGGCAACATCTGTGCCTGTGACAACCCTGATACATTGAGTTTTTTTAACTTGAATCACCCAAGATTCTCCTACCTAACCTTGGCAATCCCCAGTTTATCTGCTAGACACTACCACACAAGGGTTTATAAATAGCTCTTCTGCATGATTGTAAGAACAGTAACAGGAATAACAGGAAACTATCCAAACAAAAACAGAACCCTTTGCCCTACCCAGACTTTGTTCCTTTGAGGTGCCTTCATCTGCTTGCTGTCCACAATGCTGCAGATAAGATTATACCTGCTGCTAGAACCTCCTAGTTTCCATTCTGCTCATGCTTTTTCTTGCCTAGGAAAGAAAAAAAAAGGCAACTTATCTGCATTTTTAGGAAGGCTTTGTACTGGAGGGCAAAGTTACTGTCTGTTAACAAAGAAGAGTGACCCTGTGGAGAGACCTCACCTTGAAGTCTCTTATTTTAAGTATCAAATCATGACCCTGAACTCTTCCTCTGATGTGACCTCCTATCCACAGTGGACCAAATGTGAAGGTAGCTGTAATGATAGAGCCCACCAGGTGACATAACACTAACCAGGGGTAATCCTCTCTGCACCTAAACCCAGAGCAGCCTAGTGAAGTTAAAAGCTCAAGAAACAGACTCAAACCCAGTGATCACTCTGAAAACTTGGGGATGGATGGTCTCGGAGGACCAACAGAGGAGAAAGCAGTGGGAAAACAGTTGCCCTTAGGCTTACAGCTTGAGACTGGGCAAGCACCAGTCCAGTCAGTACTCATAACTCTTGTTGACTTCCAGGTTCAGGTGCACCCATTGAAAGCAGCCCCGAGGTGGCCCTTCAACCCTCCCTAAAGCTTGTGTGCCACAACTGCAGGCACAGCTTCAGATCCTCCCAGCAGCACATGGGACACAACCTGCTTCAGTACACTTGGTAGGTCAGCCTGGCACCAGACACGCTCCTGCAGCCAGCCAGGTGTACAGGTAGAAAGCCAGCCTGGCCAGAGCCCTGCTGGAACTTGTTTCTTCAGAGCAGCAAGGAGAAGCTCTGACTTGGTTGCCTTGTCTCCCTTCTGCTATCCTGATGACAAAACAAAGAATCTTTCTCCAGGGAAAGGCGTGCATGCAGGGAGGCGTTACGGAGCGAACATGTGGGTGGGAGGCAGTAGGCAACATTAATCCATCTTCACTTTGCACTGATGACACTCCCCAGGCACAGCAAGTTCTCCCTCCTGCAGTGGCACTGCTTCTATCTCCAGCAGTGTGGCAATGTTGGCTGTGCCCAGTTAGCAAAGTGTACCTTGAGTGCTCTAAATCCACACCCACGCTGAAATACTCCCAGCCTGTGCCCAACACCCAGCCCAAAGGATGTGATCTCACTGCAGGGCTCTTATTGCAGCTCAGAATACAAAAAAATCACCATTGCACCAGCTCTCCATGTCACTGCCCAGCAGTGGAGGCAAAGGGTTCAACCAACACTTCTTCAAGCAGAAATCAAGGTCCCTGGAGCCACAGCATGAGGACCCCCTCCCACTGACTTCAGAGGACCAGGTGGGG
Source organism: Chloroceryle aenea (assembly GCA_013399075.1). Lineage (NCBI taxonomy): Eukaryota > Metazoa > Chordata > Aves > Coraciiformes > Cerylidae > Chloroceryle > Chloroceryle aenea. The sequence continues at coordinate 173,719 of VWZY01009503.1, forward strand.
TCAGGACTGTTGCTGGAGGTCCTTGCAGCCCCGATTTGGAAACTGCTGCCTCAGAGGATGGGAAAGCAAGCTCTGAAAGTCATTCTTCTCAACTCATGACCTCATCTGTGTTATAGTGAGACATTATCTGGGAAAGGACTTTGCTTTTATATGGGCCAGAGCTCAACAGCCCAGGCATTCCCAGGGAGCTAACATTCACTAGGACCTCTGCATTTCTTGTTGTTATCATGAGTTATTGCACTGGTACCCAAGGAGCCCAGCTGAGCTCAGGACCCTGCCATGCTGGGCATGCAAACACACAGCAAGGGACAGCCACCAACCCAGAGCCTTTTATAGCTAGAGAGAGGAGGAGAAAGGAAATGCGTGGGGAAGGATGTTCAAAGAGAGGTGCCCAAGGTCACGTGAGAAGAGGGTGGCCATCAGGGTTATAAAACAAATGTATTTTGCCCTACTACCTTACTCCTCCGACTGAAAATCTTGTTACTGCTTGTGGGAGGGGGGTAATTTGGAAGACCCACCTGTCATTTAGTTAATTGTGGTTGTTACCAAAAATATTGTGTAAATAACACAGGCAGGGTGTTCTACATTTCAACATGCCATGAAATATATCCCACGTTGTTAATATACCTCCTGGCTTTACAAAACTGTGATGATTAGTGACAGTGAAATATGTCAAGAAAATATCAAATGGGAAGAAAAAGCAGATATAAACAAGTACAAACAGATACACACCCTGCCTGATCCCCTTCTGACTGCACAGTTGGGTTCCTGGTCCCAGTTATGGCCCCAAGCTGGGTGATGCTGGCACAGAATGGTTTTTCCTGTGTCCCTGTGATGGTGACTGTTGTATTGGGACTTTTTAAACATAGAAGTGTCTGGGTTGGAAGGGACCTCTAGAGGTCATCTAGTCAAACCCCCCTGCTGAGAGCAGGGACATCTTCAATTAGAGCAGGGTGCTCAGAGCTCTGTCAGCCCCACCCTGAATGTCTCCAGGGATGGGGCCTCAACCACCTCCCTGGGCAACCTGTTCCAGTGCTCCACCAATGGGGTGGATCCTGAGTTTGCCAACCAAGGATGAGAACAGGCTTTCTTTCCTCAGAGGTGTCTCCTGACAACCTTCCTTGGACCTCCACACTTCTGTGGTTCCCTTGTGAGGTTTAAACGCCAGCTCTTGCAGGAGCTGCAGGCAGAAAAGAGTGCCCTGGCAGAGCCCAGACCACCAGCCCAAGCACAGCTCACCACACCACAGATACTCGAGCCATGTCTCACACCGAGCATTAGGGCTCGGGCACCTGAATAACCTGAACTCTTGCTTTGGGGAGGAAACTACCTGGGCAGGACTGCTGAGACCAGCACGGCCCACCCCAAAACAATTTTCAACAGTAGCTCATGAGCTCAGGAAATGTGGCCATTCCTGACATGGCAGATTCCTCCCAGCTGTCTCCAGAGCTGACAGCACCACTCGGTTTGTGTGTTCCAGGAGGTGTGAAGGATCTGGTCTCATTGCTCCAAGCCCTACTTCCACAACACAAGCACAATGGTCCTGCATCACCCCAAGCATCACTCTGCCCACAGTGCCCCACGCCTGTGACGAAGCAAACTTTACTTACAGATCTGTGACTCTGGAGACCTCAGCATCTTCTTTGATTCCTGCCATATGGTTTTGCAGTCCTCCTGGAGCTTATAAAACCTCTCCTTTCTCCAAGTGCCAGACTTTACTTTTAGCAGCTGGCTGCCTTTCAGGAGGAACTTCAGGTCCTTGTCATCTTTCAAGCCTGCGGAGAAACAGCAGTGGTAATGGTGTAACAGTCAACTTGAGAAATGATGCTCACAGGGTTTTCCATGCCACAGTAATAACAGACATAGATGGACTACTGCAGGGCGACCAGGTCTGGGGTGGACAGCAGAGCAGAGAGACCCAGCAAGCTGCCCTGGCACTCTTTATCCTCACAAAAGAAGTTGGATTTCTTAGATTGAGTCCAAAGACTTTTGTACTATAATTCCCAGGTGGTTTACAAACTTAAAATATCTTCTTCTCAGCAGAGCAACAGGCAATACACCATGTAAAAGCTACAACAAAACAAACAACATAACAGTAAAATCAGAGGAAAGAAAGTTGTATCACGTGTAACTGGAGTAGCATCAGGAACTTGCAAATGATTTCAATTCTATTCTGCAACAAATTTCCTTTGTGGAAACAGGAATACACAAAGATAGCTCCCTTCCTTCTCTGGCAAGCAGTCCCCTCCTATCCATGTGGGAATTTTGAAGATTAGCGTCATAAAGCTCTGGACGTAAACAGATAAGTTTGGTGACAGGCAGCATCACACTGATAAGGTAGTGATAAGGCAGCAACCATGCTCTCCTCATTGCCCAGACAGAACACCGGGTGACTTTTATCTTTCTTACTTTACTAGGTCACTACATCACCAAGTAATAATAACCAGACTTTCTGGTTCCAGGAACGTCATAGCCTAGATTCAGGAAGGCACTTAGACATCCAGAGAGGCAACAGGCATCCACTGAGACTTTGAAAAGCATAATTTTGGCATTTTACACAGTTTTGAATGTCTCAGCAGCAGATGACTTCCACATGCCTGAATACCTTGGGGAATCTGTCTCTCAAACCAGCCATTAATTACAGATCTGGAGTGTGTGGGCTGGGGAGGGTGAGAGCATGAAACACGAGAAACACACCCTGGGCTTTCTGTAATAGGCACCTTGCACCTCTCTGACATTGCATGAAAGGCTGGTTCAAAGCTGGCAAAACAGCCTTTGACTCTGTGGTACTGACCAAGCACATCCCAGCCCCGTGGGATTTTTGCTGACCTTACTCTGACACTGCAGGTAACCAACCACCTGGCCACTTGCAGCCACCTGAAACACATCACGGGAAATTTCCCAATGCTATGTAAACATAAAACGGGTGTCCCAGAGCAGAAATCTGAGTTAACCAACTGATGAGAGAACTTTTATACCACAACATGGCTTTCCCCTGTGGCAGGGGGTCTGTTCTGCTCTGGAAGGCACGGCTGCCTTGAATTGTTGGTTTTCAAACAGGGCAAGGCAATAACCTACCAACCATCACTTCAGACTTGCTTGAAAAACAAAACTCTGCGTGAGACCCAAGTGGCCAAATCCCCAGATTCCTAACCATTCATCCAGGAAACTGAGGTGCCAGGTGCTGCAGAGCACCAAGGTGGGTCATGGAGGCAGCAGCAAAAAGCAGCACCATGAGTTTGTAACTGGGATACCCTGGCCTCAAGAGAGCTGTGCAGATTGCCAAAGAAAGCCTCAGATCTCCATCAGAGAGAAATATTAACGGTGTCCAGTGTCCACTCAGTGAGACACTCACATCATTCCACTGGATTTGCAGCTGCCAAGGAGTACACCAGGAACTGAGCCTGGCTGAGGCAGCCAGAGTTGAAAGCACCACAGTGGGAGCTGGAGATCCCAAAAAGGTGGCTGTGGCCTCTCTCTTTGCTCTACATTCAATTAGCTATCACATTAATTAAGTGTCTTTCCATGCTAAAGCATCCCCTGGGCCTCTCAGCTCGTGTCTGGTCTGGAGGTTCATGAGAGGAGAATTTGAACACTTCCTCCTCTGGAAACCTCAGAAAGAAACTCAGAGAGAAAGANGCAAAGCACAGAAGCACAGAAGGGTGAAAGATTGACCCCAGCTATGAGATCTGGGACACCCTGCTAAGTTTGCTGAGTTCAAGCAGACCCAGACGACCATCCAGAGGAAAGAAAGACACCACAGCAGCTACACGGGTCCTTGGTCTCTGAGCTGTGGTGCTAAGGCTTCCCCTCTGAAGCAAAGGTGTTCCCAGTGCAGAGAAGATACCACAGAGTTAGGCCTCACTAACATCTCTGTGGGACTCCTCAAGGTTCCTGGAGAGGAAAGAAAAACTTCTTCCTTCTCTCTATTACCCCCAACATCTCTGTCCTGGTTCCCAGTCTCATTCCTTTCTCTTTCTTCAGAGTCAAACCATGCGAGGCATCGTTATGGACTAGGAGGAGGACGTGACATCCTAGGGTGACATGAGGAGGAAAGCAGGAAACCACCAATTCCTTTGGGCACCATAATGAATAAATGTGTAATGAGAAATCCCTCTTAATTGGGACGTTTTGTTTTACAGCTATCAAATGCAGCCTGTGTAACCTGGACATCCCAAAGAGCTGCACCTATGTAACACGGGCAAATCTGGATGGGTATGGGCAGCAGTCAAGGACAGATTCCTCTCTTCCAGACTTGATCCATAAAGATCAGACACAAGCTGGAAGTCAGAGCCCTTCATCCCGCTCACCAGCACAGCCCAGTCAGTGCATTAGCGTGGCCAGAATTCCTCTTTCTCTTCAGAGGATCTAACTATGGGTTGAGAACAGCCCTCCCACTCATCCTTGGCCACTGCACTTGAGGACCAAGCCAGGTTAAATGACTCAGCAAAGGAGGCCCCTTCACTTCTCAAGAGCATGAAGAGGGACGGCGTGTGGTGAAAGCAGGGCAAAGATCAAAGCAGGTGGGGGGTGGAATTAGAGACAAGGATGCTTCTGTGAGACAGTGGGTTTGGCCAAGAAAGGGTGAGGGGACTAATCATGGCTGTCTAACAGCTCCATCATTCCTCTGATGTGGGAGGCCTTTCAGACAGAGAGCAGTCACACAGAGCTGACCTCTGCAACTGGTGACCCCAAGTACTGACTGAGTCACCCAACAGAAAGCCAGAGGAAGGATGGGCATCTCCCTAACCAGGTGGGCACAACCTGTTTCAGGGCTGCTATGGGTCTGTCTTGCAGCAGTTCAAGCTTGGACAGCTAAACTGTCCAGGAAAGAGGGCCAGAGGTGGAGCAGAAGATGCTCTGATCTGCTGACACAAGAACCACAAATGCACCCCTGATGCACCACTGGGACATTACTCTCAGTTGGTCATTTCAACTGCTTTCCTGAACAAAAAAAACACCTTTTCCCATCATAAATCTTATTTTAGGTGAACCAGCTCTCAAGGATTTCTACCTAACAACCCCATGGAGCTGAGGAGGCTTGCAGTCCAGAGTTCCATCTCACAGCAATGGAAACTGGTATGAAGGGAAACCAGAGTCATCATGCACACGCAGCACTTAAATAATATAAACATCACTCAGCAGGCCAAGGATATCAGTTTCTAACAACACTGGGCATGAGAAGCACCATCACCACACTGAAACAGATGTCCAAACCCCACCTGAAACACATGGCAGGACTGTGTCTTGCTTGGCACCCTCTCTAAAATACCAAACAGGTACTTGGCACACAAAATTGCAGAGCACATTTCAAGGGCAGAACACGTTTCAAGGGCCAGCCCTTCACACACACAGCCCTTCTCACAGAATATCAATCACACACTTTCTAAACAGAATATATTTAGCATTCAGTAGGGTTCAGGGTGAAAATCGTGTTTGGCAAAGGTACAGGCACCTTAAGCACAGACAGCACTGTAATAAACACAAAGTTAATGTACTGCTCTATGAAGCTTTAAGACACTAAGACAATAGAAATCGTAACCTTTGTATTATCTGTGTCAGGTTTAGAACAAGCAAGAAACACAACAAAGCAATCTCTGTCACGGTAGGAGCCAGGCTTTGAGTTCCCTTAGGAGACAGGTCAAATGATGGCTGTAGAAGACAATGATAATCCGTGTTTCTGCATTGCTCCCTCACAAACCTGCTGATCTGATACAAACACCATAGTCAGAACTGCTCTAAAACAACTCCTGCCTGCTCTTCCCTCTCCCACCTGGTTTACAAGCAGCTCTAACTCAGGTTTAAAAGGGCACAAAGCCTTTCTGATAACACCCAAAGAACTCAGGGGGAGGTGGTGGGGAGTAAATGGTGATTTTCCACAGCCACCTGCCCTCTGCAGCCACGGCAATGAAGGGACTCGCATCCACTTAGGCTTCCTCTCCAGAGAGTGGGCACCAGCAGCGAGTTCTCAGCTAGGCACAGAAGTTACGAAACTCCCTGGGTTTCCTGTTCCTTTTCATCTGGCGAGAGTGGCTCCCCGGGCTCTTAGAGCAACAGGCAATACACCACAGAGAAGTCCTAAAATGAGGCAGGAAAAGGGTGCTGCCTTCCCTGAACACCCTCAACCAGCTGCACTCCAGAGAGCCCAGTAAGAAATTTGGGAGCCGACCCTTTGCCATAGAGGTGCTGCTTTCTTTGGTGCCTCAAACGAAGCAGCTCGCACTGCTGGCAGGTGGCTACAGGCAAAGGAAAAGCAAAAGAAACCTCGGGAGTTTAAAAATAACCTTGGAGCTGCTTTTAAGGTGGAGCAGGAAAAGAGGCAGAAATGCAGCGTGTGGAAGCGCTGAGGGTCTGGCCAACTCGTCCCTTACCCAGCCTGATGCCGTTCAACGCGGCCACTCTACGGCTCTGCTCCCGTAGGATGTTTTCCTGGGATGCGCTGCGCTTGGGCTGCCTTCGGATGCACTGCATGATCCAGCCTGGAGCTCAGGGAGAGGTGTCGGGAAGGATGGGGGGGCCGGGCCACCCCTGCGGGGATCCCGGCTCATCCAGGAGCCTCCGGCGTGTCAAACGGGGCTCCAAGGAGGGAGAGGAGGCAGAGGAAGGCAGGGGAGGGCAGAGTCCAGCTGGGGGTGGGACCGTGGGAAGTCTCTCCTCCTGCTTCGCTCACCAGCCCACACTGGATGCGAAATCCCACCGAGGAGCCTGCCGGCAGCTGCCCAGGTAGAAGGAATGAGTTTTCCTACAGTCATATGCCAGTGGGGTTTTTATGCATCATTTCCAGAGGCTGGAGCAGTCCCAAATATTACTCGTGGCTCCTAATCAGTGCCCAGGGCTGTCAGCTCAGCCTGCCCGCAAATGCCTGGATCAGAGAGAGCTTGGCTCCACCCTTTCTCTTCTGTGCAGAGCTGTTCCCACTGACACGCAGCGAAGAGGAAGCTAAAAACACCTTTTAGCCAGGGCAGATGTAGCCCAAAAGCTGGTCGGAAACTGTGTTTTAATGCTCTTCTTTTTCCACCTAGAGAAGAGCATTTTCCAAGGACTCTGGAGAGTGTCTTCCCTGCCACCGATTTCCTGTATGACTTGGGTGAGTCACTGACCCTGCCTTTTTGCATAGCTCGGGGTTTATTCGTGTCATTCAAATCTATCCTGCAGGCTAGTACAGGAATAAACTCCTGTCAGTGGTTTAACAAGCCACTGACTGCACAGAATCAGAGTAATTCAGGTTGGAATGGACCTCTGGAGCTCTCTAGTTTGGAGCTCTGTAGTTCAACCACCCACTCCAAGTGGGATCCCCTTCCAAACTAGATCAGGTGGACTTGCCTTATGTCCAGGTGAGGTTTGGATATCTCTAAGGACAGAGACTCCACAGCCAATCTACGTCCCTGTTCAAGAGCTTAGATGTTCATAGAGAAGAATTTGTTTGCTATTACCAGTATAAATTTCCTTTGCTGAAACTCATGACCACTGCCCATTGTCCTGGCAGTGGCTGGGGCTAAAAGCTCCTCCTCAGCCATGACCCTTTCTGCAGTGAAATACAGCAGCTATGCTTATTAAGCTGCTCCATCCTAGGCGAGTTTACAGACCTTGTTATAGAGTAGTTTTTTTTCTCATTGCCTTTTCTAGCTGCTGTCCTGCCAGGGTGAAGATACTACAGGGAAGTGGAGTCAGGCTGAGGGGAATGTCCCTTACTGCAGAACCATCACATGCCTGAGAAACGTGGCAGCAAACCACATCACCATTTCTGCTGGAGACCTAATCAAAGGCTGCCCATCACCAGACCCCCATCATACTCAGCACAGGTTTTAGAAACATATTCTCCAGTTCTGGTGCCTGGCAATCCAGCCATCCTCCCCTCCTTTCTCCACATTTTAAAAGAAGCCTTACCAGCCCTCCCAGATAAGCACCAAGGACTGGGTTATTTGACCAGCACGAGGACAGGATCCAAGTCATTAATCGCTGCCATGTGCAAGAAACTCTCTGGGGCCAAGGCAGAGCCACTGCGTGGTCTTGAACAGCAGTACAACTAATAACACTTTATTTACACACAGCAACTTCAGAGAAATTCAGGAATCTTCAGGAAAAACCTCCAGCCTTGTCCAAGCACCCTGCACCCCTGGATGTTGGAGCCGTAAACTCTGTAGCGCTCCCCTGGGAGCTTTGCTTGTGCCCTGCCCAGGAGGTGGGCACCATGATGATGGGTTAGGTGATATTTATTAGCTAATAGTCTCTGAGCACTTCCCGTATTTCCCGTGGTACTGGAGAGGACTGATCTAATGAAAGGAGTGGGGAAGAGAGCAGGTCTCCTGGACTTGCCTTAGCAAAACAGTTTGCTTCTGTGCACCAGCTCTCGAGCTTTGCAGCAGCCAGAGGCCCATAGGGATCAATTTGGGACCACACAGAGCTCCTCTGCTTCATTTTCTCATTAATTCCTAACAAGCAGTGCCAGTAACAGCACTGCTCAGAGCTTTCCAGGCCCTCAGAGAACCTTCTACTGTACTTAGCCCTGAAGTTTTCACACAAAGCACAAAGCTCAGGATGGGCACTTGCCGAGTTTTGATCCTTCTCCAGAACAGCAGTGTGTGAGTTTTGCTGTTGTGAGGCCTTCAGAGATGTAAGGTGGTTAAAATCAGTTTGGTTTTAAAGTGGAAATGACTGGGCTAGAAACATGCTGCTTGGGGAAACAACAGATCTGGCTGCATTGTGGTCCTGAGGTCATTTAAAGACAATGTCACACCTCACAGACAAAGCCTGATGGATAAGTGTGGCCCTGTGGGTTCCATGGTGTTGCGTGATGCTGCGTCACCCTCAACACTGGAGGAAGTGATCCTGCAAACAGCTTAGGGACAAATTCTCCAGCCCTTGATTCACTGCAGGTAACACCTGACTGGGTCCAAAGCCTGGAATTTTACCCATATGACCAGTGCCCCTGAAATAAATGCCACTAGTCACATGAGTGAAGTTAGTCCTGTTCCTGTGCCCAGGATCTGGGCTGTGCTAATCATCCTATCGATTCCAGCTGGATTACTCACAGACCAAATGGAAATCGATGCGAAAGAGGATGTCAGAATGTGGTCCCTAAGTTAGCAAAGTGCTTTAATATCCAGGAAACAGGCAGTTGAGATAGCAAGGCTGTAGAGTCTGGTAGGAAATGGACTATGGGAAAAAACCTAATTCACAGGCTGCTCTTCAGACAGTTTTCCAAAATGAATTAATCTCCATCACAACCTTACACAAAGGAGCTAAGAAAGAGCTATTTGCACTTCCCAGAGGAAGGAGGTTTGGGGCTGGACTTGTCCTCTCATCACCACCACATTTGGGCAACACCAAACATGGCACAACACTAATGCCAACCACAGTCTCTACACCACACCGACACAAATGACATGACAGAAGTCAGCTGCCGGTTTGCCCAGACTTGTGATAATTTAGGACTGGAATGAAAATACCAGTGCTGGTGATGACCTCACCACTTCCCCATTGCATCATCCGTATGATATAGATTATTATGACAAGTAATGCCTGTGGCAGTTACACAACAAATGTCACGTTATGGGGAGATTTTTCCCATTAAAGAGGCCAAAGGTTGTGCCTTGCCCTGTATTTGTTATCAAGAAGAAAATATTAAGTACATTTTACCTGATGCCATTCTTCGAAGAGCCACTAATTTCACCTTCCCTCCCAGGCTCCCTCTCAGTGAAATTTAATGGAAATATTTTAATAAGAGTAATAACAGCATCAGAGGAACTGCAGTGGCTACCCCTACATATGCCTAGTCCTCAGCAAGCACCAGACCATCCAACCCGGGTGAGCTTAGAATCAGGGAGGCTGGAAAAGCTATAGTTCAGCTGGACTGTAGCAACGTGACAACCTTTTATCACTTGTTAAGGTGATGGAGCACTCAGAAACTGGAACTCCTGATAGTAAATAAAGTTTGAAGACTACTCGCGCAGACTGAGGATGAGGAGTATGGTCAGTGCAGCAGCTGACTGGAAATGAGCAGCCTGCTGCAGCCCATGGCTATATCCAACCTGACTTTTATATCAGGTCTTCATTAGCCCTGTGCTGGAGTTAGTGTGGTCCCAGCAACACCAAGTTGTCTGCCAGCTGAGACCCTGCCAGGAGGACAGGAGAGCAAGGCTCCTTCCCCATCTGCAGGGTCCCACCAGCCTTGCCTTTTCCTCTGGAGTCCATTCATGATCTCTCACATCCCACCCATAGAAACCTGACTCTTTCCTCCTTCCTTGCTACCTCCAGGACACATCTCACTACTCTCAGCATTATTGTCCCCAGTCACACTTCACATTGTCTGAGGATCAGGCCTTACTGCTGGCACAGCAGAGCCTGAGAGCAGCCAGTTTTTCCACCACCACCAAAAAATCTTCCTCTAGACCAGCACTCCCCCTCCTTACTCCCTCCGGGGAAGTGGGAGCTTAGACCATAAGCATCGACGCCTCTCTGGCCAAAGATGCTGCTGCTTGTTGACAGTGAGCGCATCTCCGGTGCAATGTGGTATGTACCAAGTTCCACCTTGTGGTGACACTGAGAATGGGCTTCTCCACAAAGTGCGTGACAGGATCAGCAAACCTTCTCTTCCTTGCATTAGCTTTTCTCCTCCACTCTACTTTCCTTCAGAGCCCTTGCGAGGTCCTGCTGAGCCAGGGCATGGTGACCTTAAAGTTTCATACAGAAGTTCTCCCCCAGTATTATGTGGTGGCCACCCTTCAAATCACTGCCTAAACCCTTCCCCCACCAGCATCCCGGCAAGAAGCCCTATGATGGGCAGGCTTCTGGAGCACTGAGATCAGCACTGTCAACCTGCCCAATATTTCTGGCCCCACTTTCTCTCTGTATCCTTTGGCCGTCTCACCTCGTCTGCAAGGTGCTTGGGAGAAGACTGGTCCTTTCTTCAGCTCTGCTTCAGTCAGCCCACGCTGTCCAGCCATCTTTCCTCAGCCCAGGCTGGCTACATCCACACTGCCTCCTGGGAAGGATTGCAGGCCCATGCCATCACCCAGATCATGCTATGTGCTAATTTGCTCTGGGTCATGCTGGGGAATGTGCTCGCAGCTAACGGCACAGAGCCCTGGCCCTGCTTTGTATAGATGAAGCCAGGCTGCCTGCTCAGACATGTCACAGACAGTTCAAATTGTGCCCTTTATCCTTGAAAAATCGTCACAAATCTTTCTGCCAGCCTGGGACACTCAAAGAGGGCTTGGATCCGTGCACAGCACTGGCTGTGACCCATCAAAAGCTACGTGATGAAATCCAGGATAAACACCTAACTAAAGTTCATTGCACTCGGAAACTCAAAACCAGACCAGAGGTTTGATTCGGTCCCTCCACTGGTCCCTGCATCATGGTGCACAAAAGATTGACTGCAGAGTGAGAGACACTAAAACAAACACTGGCTTGCAGTAAATTACAGCTTTTCCAGTAGCTGGTGTGAAAAGAGTGGGAAGAAACTAACTTAAAAAAAAATATATAATATCAACTTGATGGATAGGACTGGCACCAACAGCCAGGAGCACTCATGAAGCTAAGTCACCTAACTCATGCTTCTGGGCACATGCTGATGGGTGAAGGTGTTCACTTCATAAAACCAAAGTTGATTGCAGGTGGGTCCCAGCTTCATTTTTTACAGGCCATTTAACAGCTTTTCTTGACAGTTTCTTCAGAAGCTGCAATTTCCTCCATGGACAAAATGTAAGTCACCACTGTGCAGCAGGGCAAAATTTGTGCAACATTTCAATTTGCACAATTGAATTATGCAAAACTAGGGAAAAAAATCCTCTTTTTTTCCCATAAGTGATTTATCTGGAATTTCATCACTCTGTAACCTTAGCCAAAAACAGCCAGAGAGACTTGGGTGATATCTCAATAGAGGGCTTTAAAAGGTACCCATGCGAGGAGCAGCCTGGAGTGTAGAGAACTTCCCCGCACACATTGTCTAAACTGACTCATTTAAGGTGTGGAAGTATCTCCAATTAGAAGAAACTGTGGCAAAATCTTCTCTACCTGCACAAAGAAAAAGAGAAACCTCTGTATTTGACCAAGGTCTGCAGCCTTCCCTTCTGGTGGGCTTGACTCGAGGGGCCTGAGGCACTCCAGCCATGGTAAGGACCTAGGAGACCCATGGGCTGGAGGCTGGTCTTGCAGTACTGAGGTATCTGTTCAGACAGCTGAATCCTACCCTGGATGATCAAATCAACAAGTATTTGTCTGAAGCTTTCCTTCATAAATACCTGTTGATTATTTTGATCTCCCTATCAAGAATAGTACTTTGCTCCCAAGTCACCAACACCTCTGACTCCCAGAGCTGCCCATCCAGTCAGCTGAGTTTCTGGATCATGCACAAACCATCTCTTGCCCACACACCTCTCCCTCTTGCTTTTCCTTGTAGTTGGCTTTATCCTTTCACCTCTGCTACCTGCAGCAGTTTTCCAAGAGACTGCATTTCCTTTCTCATCCCCTTTCATTTCCTCATTAAAATCTGTTTTTCCCCAAACATCTTCTTGACCTGACTCATCCGCTTCTGGGCCTGATGTTGGAGCTTTGCACACCAGCAACAATCACAAAAACAGCTACAGGCTTTAATTTTATTAAAAGACATTGCTCACATTGGAAATTTAGCAGCTTTTGTGTCAAAATAAAACAAAACAAAACCACAAAATGAACTTTACTTGTCCTGTCTGAAAAAGGGCCAAGTTGCAGGTTGAATGTATTGAGAAGGGTCAGAATTCTAAATTCTTCTGCACTACTAGAAACACTACAGCTCAAAAAACTCCCACGTAACACATCAGGCACAACCTGTGTCAAATGAGGTGTGCTAGGAGCACCTTGTTTGTGGGAATGAAGATCAAAGTCACCAGCTGCTTCAGAGCAGATCCCAGCTGATCCCAAGTAGTATTATCTCCACCCACAGAGGGTGAAGCCCAGAAGGAGCCTTCTCACTGTTCTTAGCTAAGAAGTGCAGGTAGAGATGATTCATTTGGAAATGCCAGTCTAGAAGTTAATCCTCAGGACTAGCTGACAGAAGAAACAAGGAAATGGCCTGTTTTGTAGGATTTCACCAGCCCTTCCCTGTTAGTTCTCACCCTGGACATTCCCATAACGGGGCTGTGGCATTCCCTGCACAATGTAGACAGTGTCTTGGATGAAAAAGTCAGTGTATCAGAATAAGGCAGAGTAGAAATTAGCTATTCTAGAATCTCTGCGAGCACAAGGGCTCCCAGTTCAGAAACCAACCAAGTTCACGAGGCAAGAGGGCTATTATTAATAGCCCACAGAGGCCAGGAGGTTCATTGTGTACTAACTGTAGATGCCTCTTTAGAAAATAAGCAACAAGAAGCCCCTCCAGCAGCATTCAACCTAAAAGTAACCAACCACTAAATCACAGCAGCTACTCTAGCTCTGTGGGCAAGGGAGCACGCTCAGTTTTCTTCCCAGGACCCAGATCCCCATCCAAATGCCGAGTAAACAAAACTATACAAACTTTTCAGAACCTCTTATCTACAGTAATACCCACTTCTGCTACCAGAAGCTCTCTCAGGTGTCTCCTACTGAGACTGAGCCAGGTGCTTGTGGTTAATCCTGACATGGTAAATTCAGCTGTTGTGGCTTTTAGGTTGTAAGAACAAAAACAAACGAACAAACAAACAAAAAAAAACCCAGAGAAACTGAAAGAAACTAAATTTCAACACAGAGCTGTATGAAAAAAATACCTATAACCCACAGTATCTGAGAAATATCTGACAAGCTACATAGCACAAGCCTGATCCTGCTAACAAACCACCATGTGAGCAACTCCTCTTGTCTAAGTAGTCTGGCATTCAGAGTGACTTTGGCACTGGTGTGCATTATGTGTCAAGGAATTTCAGTTAAACACTTTTTTAAAAGCTTGCCTCGTTCAACACTTGTGTGTTTTTCTGCTTGAGACAAGAAATAGATTAACAAAGAGCCACTGAGTTCTTCTTGGTTCCTAACCCCAGAAGACTAAATAATAGTCGCTGAAAAATGATCCACAGGCCAGAAGAGGGAATATTTTAATCGTACCAGCTGCATTGCTTAGCTTTCCCCCAGTGGCTGTGTAATGAATGAGATATCTACAGAAAGTATAACGTTAACCTCTGTTTCACCTTCCTGTCTGATTTCCAGCATCTGGGAAAATCAGAGGGAAGATTTCTTGAGCCTGGGGGAATCTTTTCACATTTCTCTTGGTAATGCTGAACTGATTACAGCCAATAACTTACTGCTCTATTAGTTTATTTTTGTTTAGAGCTCATCTGTAGTAAGAAAGCACTGATCTCATGAAATAAAAATAAGCACTGTTGACTTTTGCCACTTCTGTGGGATCACAACATCCCATTTCAATCTGTAGCTGCTGCAGCCCTGAGTTGTTCCTGCCCATCAGAGAAAGTAAAATACGACAGAAAGGTAACAAAGCAATATATTAAAGTCAGACAAGGGAATATGGGGTATTTCATTATCCTGTCTATCAGACAAGCCTCCCAGTCTTGGTACCAATGGAATCTTCTTAAATGTCACGTGCTGGAAGGGCAGAGAGGATTTCTCCTTTTTAAAAAAACATTACTTGTTTTGTACTTAACTTTGAGAGAGTCTTGAGGGCAGACCCTGAGTCGAGGTGATTTATCCTGTCTCTCCTGTCTTCACCAGAGCCAGAGAGTTTACTCAGTTGATCATCCATCCCACTCTCAGTTTCACCGTAAAGGGGAGGAGATTTGGATCAACTTTTCTGGACGTGAAGACACTTATCTACCCAAGATTCCCTTCCTACCAACACAGCTAACCCTATTAACAGAGAAAAAATCTGTCCTCTCTCTCTCTAAGGCAGATTAAATGCTGCATTACCTCCAGATCAGAGAATGGGGAGGCAAAGGAGAGGGGAGAAGAGAGGAGGAGAAATAAAGCTTGAACAAGATAAGAGAGCTGAAACGCAAGGACACTTGCATAGACTTACTGTTGCAAGCCAGGAAAGTGCCATTCGATTCCATCGCAGCAAAACAAGGCGATGCGCAGCAGCAGAAAAGGCTCCGGCAAACAGCTGTGCCCAGATGTTAGCTCCGGCCCGGGGTGGAAGCCAAACCCGCAAATCTCCCCCTGTTCTCTGCTCCAGTAACCCCCAACGTCAGCTCCCTTCGGAGCCTCCCGCTCCTTCCCCTTGGCTGGAAATGCCTCTGCGCTCTGCCTCCTCATCTATTCCTCTCCCGCAGCCTCCCGCCACCGCCTGCCCAGCGCATCGACTGAAGCCAAGCGCCCGAACCCCGGCGCTGCGCCGGCCCTGGCTCCTCCCCGCTCCAATCTGGCGTCTTCACCGCTGGCCCAGCCTCCTCCTGCCTTTTGCTACCGCCGAGCCTTTGACAACGATGCCTCTTTTCCTCTTCGCTGGCACAGTTTTGCTCTCCGCTCCTTTCCCGGCAAGGCTTCCAGAAGCCGCTGGGTGCTGCAAATCTGCCCTTCGTGGTCCCCAAGTCAAGGAAAAAGGGACTTCAAGCGATGCCAGTGATCGGAGGCGAGGTCTGAAGAGCTTTTAGACGCTGGGGGGGAGGGAGGTGGGGCACATTTTTTTTCCTGGAGTAAAAAACCAGCAGCAAACAGGTCCGAAATTGCCAAGGTAGAAACAGAAGCTGTAACCACTAACGCTCGCAGAGCCGTACACTTCAAAGCCGAAAAAAGAGTTACGAGCTTTGCGTTTGAGTCAGCGAGACAGAAAGCAGAAAAAAAACTGCACTGCCCTGAGGCTTTTACTGAGTGCAACTCATTTCCTCCACTCTGTCCCCCTACTCTTGAACTGCATATAATGTTTTAAGGGTAGAAAGATGATGCTGGCAAAGAAGGAGGGGGAAAGAAATGGAATTCAGTATGAGAAAATAAAGTTTCTCTCTACTTGAATGACTGGGGAGGTTCTCAGCTTTTGTTTCGCTGTTGTTGATTTCCGTTTCTGGTTATTTAGGTTACCTTGATGCAAACAATTGGTAGGGTTGTCGGCAGGGTGAAAACAGCTCAGCAGCTGTGAACCCAGCAGCTCCACCAACAGAAAGGAAAAGTCCAGATCTTATGACAACAGATCTGGGAGACACATGACGAAAAACGCTTTGGGACTAGGACTGTTTGTTCCTCCCTGCCAGGAACTGGGCTGCTCCTCTGAGAGCCCAGGCGTTGCTCTCAGAGTTTTACATTCCACAAACATCAGGCTGCTGCCACCACCCAAGGAAAATTGCCTTAATATAGCAAAGCTCCTCGTGGTGGTACAGAGCTGACAAAACTAACTGAGTGGAGGAGGAAAAAAAAAGAGCAGAGATTTCACCTCAGGACTCCTCCAAAGCCCACTCTTCCACCTCATGGCCACCAGCATGGCAGGGAGGGGGCTCATCTCACTTTCTGAAGGTCCCAAGAAGGAGCACCCCTTTTGCAAACCCACAGACAAGGAGACATTGACTCAGCCAAGGGCAAACTTGGCAGTAAGGTCAGCTATTGGGAGGCAGGACAGAAGCTGGAGGCACCCAGGGGATTCCTGGTACAGCCTTAAAAGCCTCAAGGCAGCCTCGAGGCAGAGGCATTTCCGGAGGACACCAGCAAAACCTTCACTGATGATGGGGAAGAGCACTGGAGAGGCTGGTGGATGAGTCAGCCAGACTGGAAACTCCGGTAGAGCTGAGGTGATGAGGACATGACGGTTTTCACAAGGGAGGTAAAGTAGAAAAGGGCAGTTTGAAAGGGGTGGTGGGAAATGGCATTATAGAATAAATGGCATTATATAGAAAACTATCTATTAGCTACTATTATATATATTTATATAAGTTCTTTATTCTTCTCTGTATCACTCTACATTCTGTCCTCACACTGCCTAACACAAACCCCTCACTCAGAGACATAGCAGACAGTATCCCCATGCCCTCTGTGGTAAAGGGGGCAGATGTAAGAGAGCTATGGTAGTCCCAGAAATGATGAGAATCATATTCTGGGTAGAACCCATCCACAGCAGCATAGGGCATGACAGCACCAAGATGTGAACCACCACTGGCTGTCTCGGGCTGGCCAGAGCATCACCAAGCGAGCAAGACTGAGTTTTTCTGCCATCATCCCTTGAGATCTGAAGATGATCTCCTTCATTCACCCCTCCACAACAACCCACTGCATCTTCTCATGCTTCCTCTTGCAGTGCTGCCTTCTCCACAATGGTAGCAGAAGTGGTAGCAGAAATGGTCGCTGTCAGGATTCACAAACCTTGCCCAGCTTTTCACTTTTCCCCATGAAGTTACTCTCCCTGCTTCTGTACACACCCAGAAGCATCATCATTTACACTGCTTTGAGCACTGTGTGCAGGACCTTTCTGCCATCCCAAACTAAGTCGTCATCATCATTCCTAGATCCTTGATGGGCTTGATGCTGTGCATGTGCTCAGAGCCAGGCTGGCACTCACAGGCAGCCTTCAGTGCTTGCATTCATCAGAAAGTACAGCAGTCCCCATCAGAGCTGCTTGTTTCAGAAGGCAAGAGTCCTTTTAGCCACATTTCTGCATGCACGCCCTATGCACTTCAATTCCCTTTCCTTTGCACTGCTAAAACCAACATACATCCAAAATAGCAATGAAGCCAAAGTGACATGAGGAGCTACTGGGCTTCTGTGAGCTGCAGGAATCCTACTACAAATAATATTTTAAGAAGACAGCAGTTTAAGAATGTCATAGGAATCAAGTCTCTGATCCTGATTTTGAGTCACTGCACTTACTGTCCTCTGTTCTGCTTTGGATTTTGTCAGATCCAGAAGGCACTGGGTTTGCTGTCCGCCTAGTTAAAGCAGCATCACAGCTGAGTGGCAAGTTTAGAACTGGTGACAGAACTGCCAAAAGTCAGTTTTCACCTGGGAAGCCCTTAGAGAGCCATTCATTTGATAACAAAACCCATAGCTAAGATGTGCTGCAGCTGACTGCTGATGGATCTTTGCTTCTTCTATGAAACCTGACCACTTCTCCCCTCTTCTGCACACCTCCCTAAGCTCGATCCACCGATGTTCTCATAACCATTTTGTGGCTCTTGTTCATCGAGGTCAAGCCAGGATTTGAAAGGGAGAGGTCAGTACGATTAAAATTGAACAGCACTCCTTTGTGCATGGTGTGTCTGCACACAGCAGTGACACTTGCTAAGGCTCCAAGTGAAATATGTACAATTTATTCTCGGGAGATTGGTCTCAGCATCCATATGGTGGCATTTTGATGCCTTTTTTTAGGCACTGCAGGTTTGTCTTCTCTGCTTGAAAAAATCACTTTTACAATGAGATAACAGCAGGACTGTAAAATCTTCTTTTATTGCAAGGTAACCGAGCGAGGTGATCACACACCCTCTGCCCATGCTGATTGAGCTCGATTTACTCCTTGAGAAAATTGCCTCCTCCAGGATTTTACAGCAGGTGAGTTAATGTGCACTGACTGCTCCACAGAAGGAACACACCTTTTTAGCAATGAAAACAAAACCTAACAGAGAAAAAAATCTGCTTTCCTGTATTCTGCAAACACAAGGTAGATTACAAGGAGGGCTGGATTTATTCCCTCCTGTGTGCACCACCCACAAGCAGTGATTTCACCACTGAGCCCAGCTTGGTGTGTCCCAGCTTTCCACACACTGCAGATTATTACATTTAATGGCTCCAGTGATTTAGGAAGCTGCTTTATTTCCCTGCCTTTGTTGTCAAGTGGATTTTAATCCCCCAAATCATCCTGCCAGTCTGAAGAGGAATGGGAATGATTCCCTGTTGCTTCTCAGCCACATATTGCAGGTAGCTCCTGCTCTCCACCTTTCACACACACACACACACAGAATCCTAGGGGTTGGAAGGGACCTCGAAAGATCATCTAGTCCAACCCCCCCTGCTAGAGCAGGGCCACCTAGAGTACGTCACATAGGAACATTTCTGGTGTTCCTTGGAGTTGAGATCCTGGCTGCCCACGGCTGTACCTGGACCTAAGCTCCTCCTCACTACCTGCCCAAAATTAAGGCCAGGTTGGGATGAAAAGTTAACATACCAATAAACATTCAAATGATAGGATGAGGGCATGTAAACCAAGGAGAGGAGCAGGCAGCTGTAGGGCTTCTTGGCTTCGAAGCACTGGGTTTGTTCTCCTTGTCTGACTGGGTGGAAGCTATAGGATGGGACCCATGTGCAGAAAGATACATTAAAGGGAATATATGGAAATGCCAGTGCAGGACAGACTCAAAGTCTACATCACAAAGTTTTCTCAAGTGTAGAAAGAAACCTAGGCATGGCACTGACTCAAGAAATGAGCAACCTGATATTTTTTGTTCCTTTCTGCTCAGTCTTTCCTCTCTGTTGGGAATTCTCCCTTGAGGCTCTGGTACCCAGTAGGGAAGGAATGCACAGCTCCTCCATCCTGCTCCCATCTCACCCTTCTCCTGCTCCCAGATCTCCCCTCCCCGGGATGGCAGAAGAGGGTTCTCAGGGCTGGAGGAGGAAGCAGGTCTCCCATGTCCCAGTTGCACTGGAGAGAGGTGCAGGGAGGATGCATTTCTTGAGCGGGAATCTCTGAACAGCAGAGGTGCTGGGAGGTCCTCCTTGTGGCTTTTTTTTGGACAATGTGCATATGGATTTGCATCACAAATGTGTCTATGGCAGCAGGAGCTAAGAAGGTGCTGCTTCTGAGTTGCTCTCAGGGTGGGGAGATGAGGCTCCTGGATGGCAGAGAGGGGAAGTGATGACATATTGCAGTATATTCATCATCCTCCCAGACTATCAGAGCTTATACCAGCGACAACTCTGGTACCCCCAGATCCTGACTAAAGGAGGCGCAAAGACCTCACAAAGCCAATTTTGTTCCACAACCCCTTTAATTTGTCTCAGCCACAGCCCAGACTCGGGCTCAAACACCTCCCAGCAAAGACAGAAAGAATTTGAGGCACCCTCAGCTCTTTGCTGTGGCTGTTTGAGACACTGCACCAATTCACCTTCCAGCCCAAGCGACTCAAACACTGAAGTGCACAGTATCAGACAAAAGCAATGACATTTCAAATGAAGAGAAAACCTCAAAGCTTGTTTGGGGCACATCACTTTTTTCTTGTCCACATGATCATTTTCTGAGGCCATCCAGAAGCAGAGTCAGGGCATCTCTAGGCCTGGAGACAGGCTGTAGGGTTGGCACGGTAGGGTTCCCAAAGCAAACAGTACCACCTGGAGAGCACAAAGTCAGTGCCATGATATTTTTTTAGAGTGGGACAAGTCCCAAAGCCAGGACACACCTTGATTAACCCATTTGCTCTCTAGCCATGTAAGTGAGCATGGAGGAGTTAAATGTCAGGCGGGCTGGGTGAGGAACACCCTCTGTAACACACCCTCCAGATGCAGAAGTGCCAAGATCGTCAGACTTGTACAAAGTCAAGGACAGCTGCCTTTTCTCACACACCTACACCTCTTCACATTCTTCACCCTCCTTTGTGCACACAAAGCCCAGCCCAGGCAGCAAAGAGCATTTGCAGACTTCAAAGCCAAAAGCGTTCACAGGGTTTGATTCCACAGCGAACCATAAATCACAGCAAAGCCAAAGCAAAGCAGCTTACCCAAAAAACACCCGCATGACTCACGTGTTGATTGAATTGCACACAGCGGCAGGAGGAGCTTTTCATCTCCGAGGAATGCACCATGTACTTCCTATGGAGAAGATGCCTCCTGGCTCCCTCTGCCTTTCAGACTCTCACACACACCTTCCTCACCGCACAGAAATATTCTCCACCCGCCTCTCCCAAAGATAACAGCAAAGTCCTTTGTTTGCTTTGCAGAAAGGACGCGGGATTTCTGCCGCTGTCACGCAGCGAGAGTGTAAGAAGCATCTGGGGGTTAGATGGCCAGCAGGGAGCTTTGGTAGGTAGCCACGTGTTAATTTTTTTGTCAGCAGGATAATTACCGAAAGCAGCACAAAGGAAAATGTCCTATTAAATACAGTTCATGTCATTGCAGAAGCAGGACTGGAATCTTTCAGACACTTCTGTTACTGTGTGGCTGCTCACTGAAATGTTTTTCATGTCCTTTCCCAGTCTGTTTCCTGTTTTAGATGGGGAGTCAGATCATCAGGTCTCTCTACATCCAGCTGGCAGGTAAATAAGTTGACAATAGATGGACAGCAAAATGTAAAACTCTCAGTTGCCTTTTACATTCTGGGAACAGCTCAGGATTGTTACAGTCCACAGATGAGTCTGGGAGGCCAGCTCCAGGCACCCTGATGACTTACCCTTCCTAAAGGTATCATTACTCCTTCGTTATCAGCACTGTCTTTCATTAGGTGGACACAGCACTTGTTGATAACAGGTTTCATTCCCTGCCCCTGCAAGATCTGATCCTGCTACGGAGTCTGCTCCACCCAATCTGCTAATTGTCCTGTCGCTGCCAAGTTTCTGGCAGCTGCTGGTCCTTCACCTGCAAGAAACATATCACAGCATCAGGAAGGGCAGCTGATGGCTCAGCAGGAGCTGGCAGCACCTTTGGAAATTGGGTTCCCTTAGGAGAGGAATTGGAAAAAGCTCAAGAATGGGATTTATGACTCTCCAGGAACAGCGAGATTATTGGATTTGTGGACAACTCACTGGACAAAGTAATTCACTATTGTCTTTAAGCAAGACTGGAATGGAATTAACATGGTATCATAAAGTTCAGAGAATGTGTAAGGCAGCCAGATGCCTTGTTTATCACCATGGATGGCTGTACCAAAACGTCTGCAAACCGAGCAATGTTGATGGATACATCTACATTTAAACCATTTATTGCAGCAGTTACTTCCATACTGGAGAGTCCTACATTGCCACGGGAAGAAGTGACAGATGCTGAGATGTGTAAAGCTAAACCTGCTGCTGGCATAATTCTGTACAAGTCCCGTTAAAATTAATGAGGTATTTCTGCTTCAGTGGAAGACAAATTTTATCTACTAAGCCAGAAATACACCGACCTGACTCTGTATATCTGAAGTATTTGGAGGGGGTTTTCCCTCTGCTTAGTACAAGTAATAAAGAACAGCTCTAACCACCAAATAAAGCAATAAAACAATCAAAAGAATCATCTGTTGCTGTAGATTCTCAGTTAAAGACTTAAAAGAGTTACTAACTCAACAAGTCTCACATTCATTCCAGACTGAAAAATCATATGAAAATAGAGGAAGAAGACAGATTATGCATAACATTTGGGAATGAAAGCTCTAGGTTTCTCTAGTTATTCCAAAAGGCTCATTACAGCTCTAGGAATTTCAGTATAAAGGAGACAAATAATTGGACCTCTGTCCAGTAGTACTGGGTATGGTTTAAGACATGTCACTCATTTTGTTTTCAGGCTAATTTTAATTTGTGTTGAAAGCTTTATTTCATATTTGTTCTCCTAATTTGTGTCACTACAGGACAGACTGATGAATGTTGGAGAGACATTTTTGTGCATTTCTATGCTTTAACAAATTTAGGTTTAAGTGAGCCCTCTAATGTTGAATTCCCAGACTTTAAATGTTTTGATTCTAGGATAATGAAAATGTCTTTGCCAGAGAGCTGTACAGAAAAGTACTTTTAGTCTTAAACACTTATTAGCAAGATTTTTGGGGGAAAAGACAGACCCCAGAGATTTCTTTTAAAGCTATGAAAAGCTCATCTCTTAGTGAAAGAGAAGCTCAAAGAAAATGTCACACATAGTTTTCATCAACTTCCCAATTCAGTGCATCAGTAAACAGCACAGATCAGCCACACAACACTAGGCAACTGTCCGTGAGTTACAAGTGTGTGAATGTTTTAGTAAATCTGACCAGTGAGATGAAGTTAACGTTGCGTGAATGAGAAACAATAACCTAATTGGGGAACTTGGTGATGTACTAGACTTACTGGTAGGAAAACATTCCTCCCAGTGATTATCACTGGCAGGAAGGAACAGCGGGAGACTGGTCCCAGGGTCCTGCCACTTCTATCCATTAATGGCTCATTCCGATACACCCTAGATTACAACAGAGCTGAGACACCCACAGAGCTTCACAATCACTGCCATCCAGGTTAGCAAGCCCATTTCTAACCTGAAAAGACCGAAGTCATTAGGCCAAGTCAGCTGCTGCCAGGAATGCTTCACAGGCTCCTCTTCTCCTCTTTGCTCTTGCACCGTTGCCTCTCTACAGCCAATAGCACCGGGGTATACAAGTTAAGTATGAAGGAGGGTTGATGATTAATGTCATAATGGTTCCTTTTAATATACTTCGTCTGTCAGCTTAATTCTCCATAACTGGAATAATCACAATAATTAGATGTAATTGTTCCTATCGTTACCTAATTGCAGCTTTTTTTTCAACATATCCAGTTCGTATGAATTTTAAATGCACAGAAAATATGGAAAGTCTGAATTTCATTTTGTACATTCTAGAAAATCCTATTAGGTACAAACTGTCCCACAACTTTAAACCACCACACAAGGATCTTGTGATTCCGGAGTGTGCAACACAGCTGATCGGTGATGTTACAAGTAAGGCATTTTTATTTCTGAACCCAGAGTTAAAGCTACAACTCACACAAGCTCAGTGACATCAGACACATCTCCACCCCCATGTGAACAATTCATGTAGAGTACAAAACACATTCTTGAATTGCTAACATCTCCAGAGCAGATATTTATGCAGATAGCATGCAAAGAATTCCTGTGTCTCCCCAAGTCAGAACAGCCACCAGTTTTGGTATTAAATTTATAATCAGCTGTGCTCTTTGAAAAGCCAAAGATGAGATGAAGGGAAAAAACACACACTGAAGTCGTTTAGGACACCCCAAAAAAATTCAGACAAGGTGACAAGTTATATTAATTTAAAAATTAATCTAGTAATATTTCCTAAGTGAATAAAAAGATGAACCCATAAAATCTCATCAAATGCATTCAAAAAAAGAGTATTCATAACCTCTAATTTAGCTTCTTTTAGTACCTAGTTTCATTTTATGAGATGAACATTAGGAGCACAGTTCAATAAACTGTTACTGAAGACAGGAGCCTTTGAAAAGAATGAAGAGGACCAAATTAAGATGCTCAAGTATCTCAAAATAAATACCCTTCAGAGAGGTAGTGTTGTGAATCTTAGATCACATCCTACAACTTTATCACAAGGGGAATAATGAACCTTGCAAACTAGAACTCCAGTTTACATACAAAGTGCAACTGCTACTTTCAAAAATCAAGCCTTTTTACTCTCAGTAGAATCCCGTGCAGCCACATTCCACTGGCTGGTTGGTTATTTGGATAGCTGAAAAGAAAACACCATGAGGATATCAGGGTGCAGAAAGCACCATCAAAGTTGTCGGTTGAGGAAGTACTTTATTGTTTTTTGGTGCCTCCTCATCAGTTCTGCAAGCCTGGTGCAGCCAGAGCAGAGAGGTTAAGTGACTCATTTCCTTCCTGCTCCTGCTGGAGGGCACCTAAACCAGCAGGGCCTTCACACAGGCCTGCACCCCCTCTGATGGCAGGAGACCTGGCTTCTGCAGCTGCTGCAGACGTGCCTGTGGGAACAATACCTGGAAACTAAAACACAGAACTACTCGATTGCTATTAATATTTACTGGTGGGATCCCAGCTACGAGCTTGTGGGCCCTACAAGAACCAGGGAAGAAAACCCTGAAGCTGTGGTCTGGGCCTTGCCTTTGAGTTTGTGGCACCTGAAGCACCTCCCTAAGCTCCCCAGAACTTCCCTCATCCAACTAGTCCAAATTATACCATCAGCCACCCTTGTGCCCACCGTGTGATCCTTGAATCCTGAAGGCTTCACCCTCCTCACTGTCTCTGGCCAGCTTGCTTGGTAGAGCAGAAGGTGAGAATCCATCATAGACTGGTTTGGGTGGGAAGGGACTTTTAAAGGTTCACTGGTCCAACCTCCTGTGGGAAGCAGGGACACCTGCAACTAGAGCAGGTTGATCAGAGCCCCAACCATCCTCACCTGGAATGTTTTCAGGGATGGGGAATTAACCACCTCTCTGGGCAACCTGGGCCAGGCTCTCACCACCTTCAGCTTAAAAAAATTCTTCCTTCTATCAGTCTGGATCTCCCTCTTTTAGTTTAAAACCATCACCCCTTGTCCTCCCCAGGGACATTTCTTTTTCTATAGAAATTGCTCTCATATCTGACACATTCCTATCGGTGGATCTCCTTTAGAAGAATGGCAGAAAGGGCTGCTCTGCCAAAGCAGAAAACAACCCAACAAACCAGCTTTGGCTGCTTATTGAACAGTTTCACTTAAAAGTGTTGCAACCATGTAGTGTGGCAAAACAACTCACTAGCAGGACATGATGGGACATGTTCTCATTGGTTTATGCCTCACATTCCTCAGCTTCAATGAGGATGCTGACCTGATGCTTTTCATTCCAAGGTGTGAGCCATGGCCCAGGTTAAAATGAGCTTTTGAAGGGTTTTTCTCAAGTTCTGTGCTGAGATGCACTTTGGAGCTGCAGGTGTGTGTATTTTTAAGGTCAAGTGGAGATAAAAGAAGAATTCACTTTCTGTTGTATATGAAAAAAAAGTTCTCTAGATGCAAGCACTTCTTCTTGAGTTGGGAATCCGGTTGGTTTTGGGTCAAACTTAACACTGTAATGAATTCCACACTAAACTGTAGCACTCGGTGTCAGGCCATACTCGCCTTCTGCTGCTGGTCCAGAAGGCTGGCAGATCCTATACCAATGACACCTCCCCAGTGATGTCCCTGGAGAAGACTATTAAGCATCAGTTAAATCTTTTTGTTACAGCAAAGTCTTTAAGACTTTTGTTACAGCTAAGTCGGGAGAGATGAAGGCTGTGGTCCACACCATGTAGATGATGTGCCAAAACAATGGATTCATTTACCAAAAAGACCCCTGGGAAGAGTCTTTACGGCCACAGAAGAAGATAAGCTGGACTGTGAAAATGCTAACCTTATTCCTTCATTTGGGGAATGAAGACCTGTCTGGAAACAGAAGCCAAATATGGGGAATTGCACTAGATGGTCTTTTGAGGTCCCTTCCAATCCCTAACATTCTGTGATTCTCTGAAATACTGGGTTGTGAATTTAACCAGAGAGTGCTTTCCTTGTTAGCTTTCATAGACTCCTAACAAACAGTTGGTGGACCCCCAGCTCCTCATGAAGAGTAGAATGAAAACCACTAACCTTAACAAAACAGTACTGGGTAAACTGGTTTGGTTAACTGTTTCTTTAACAAAACACATTCCTGGGTAAATGTAATCACTTTTGACAAAAGGAGGTCAGGCAGATTCTGTAGTTCAATAACCCTCCAAACATGTTGGTGAAGGTGGAGCATGAGCCCCTTGTTCTGCTCTGCTTGAGAGCCCAGTGTCACAGCAGCACTGCAGCCTCCAGCTGGATCTCTGCGGGGAGGCGTAGCCCATTTCCAGATTAATTAAAGAGCGATGTATCTGGCCAGACACTGTTGGGAAGGAATGACCGTCTCCTTTGTGTATGCATTTTCCACATGCTTCTCCTACATGTCGGGTGTGTCTGGTTTGCAAAATCCCATGGGATTTGAGAGAAATTACAGCGTAAGTATCTCAGCAGAAGCACAGCAATCCCCACTGACATGTTTTAGTGAGGGACAGACTTGTAGATACAGGAGAGAGGTGTGGGAAGCAAAGAGAAGCCTGAAGTTCCGAAGAGTAAACTGGAAGCAAGTAAAAGGGTTGACTCACGTCAGGCGACAGCCACAAAATAACACCACACAGATGAAGAATATCCAGGTGGAACTTCCAGTCGCAGGTTGTTTCAAACTGTCTCCAAGAGAATTGGGGATGATCTAAGTACAGCCAGCAAGGCAAGA
>VWZY01009504.1:9884-70114 GCA_013399075.1 Chloroceryle aenea
GGTGTATTTTTTGTTTTATTGGTCTTGTCTTTTTGTTTGGTTGGTTTATTTTTTTTCCGTTTTGCTTCACTGGAAATCAAGCTTGTTTTGGAATTGGACCTCCTTTTGCTGCACTTCTCTGGGCTGGATAACACTGAAGCTCTTTGCTATTCTACTTGGATAGTTTTTCCTGTTGATCTGTTGTGGGTGTCTTTTTTTTTTCTTCTGTGTGCAAGCTTTTTTTTTTTCTTTGGGGGGGGTAAACAAACGACAACAGAAAAAAAAAATTTTTTTGGCCGTGTGAGATTTTTTTCTTATTAAGATTCGAGAAATTACGGGTACATTTACAAAAAAAAAAATAAAATAAAAGAAGCATTAAACTAAGAAAGGAACACGTCAGAAAGGCCCCTACACGATAGACAAAATACTCGTTTCCTTGCAGCAAGACTGAATCGAAAGCTGCCAAAGAGCCCCATAAAGAAAAGACTAAAAGGTAAGAAGGGGTAACAACCTCTGTCAGTCTGGGCACGGTAGAAGTTAGCAGTGGAAGAGACCTGCTGAACCAGATTATTCTTATTTCTTTTATTTGCTGCTTATTATTAGCAAGTGAAACACGTCACACCCGAAAACATTTAAAAATGCATATATTTTGATCAGATGTCTTTTTGCTTTACACGATTGCGAATATATATCTGTTTTACGTGCTAGAATTAATTCAGTGTTTTCTGTGTACCTTTCCCCGGCTCAGATGGGTATGGTGATCAAAGCAGGGAACAGAACTGCCATCGGGGGGGTGTTGTGGCACTTTAAGACCCCTTCTGTTGCAGGCGTGACCGTGTCCACTCGCTTTATAAACGTACACGTGTGAAAATGATGTGGAGCGTGTTGGGAATGGTCCTGAATCGGGAAGATGGAGTGGTGTGGTCAGCAGCGCTGCTCGGCGAGAGCCGGGCCTCCAGCTTTGTCCTTCCTTCGTGGCTGCCTGTTGTTAAAAGTTAAGATTTCTAGATCCCCTCCCCCCTCGTAATGAGATTATGGGGATCTACTGCAATTTTTTTCCTGAGTATTCGTAGAGGGAGCTTCGTCTGAACCTGCAGTGTCCAGCGGGAGAGTGTGAAGCCGAGTTCACGCTGTTAACTGCGACGCTGAAGGGAAGAAAATGGGGAGGGTTCAATTAACGTGAGAAATCTTGAAACGCTGGAAGTTTATTAATTGTTTGAATATTCTTTGTTTATCACAAGTTTGTATCAAAGGTTAATCGTTTTAGTGTGTAATTAGTTGAAAGTCCAGTTACGGGATTTATTGAACTCGGGTTCTTTTTTCCCCTAAAATATACTGCTGGGCTTCACTTGTGGCTGCTTTATGTTATGCTACAACTCGAGTGTATCTGGGGGAAGATGCTAATATAACAGCCAGTTTAAATTTAGAAATAATCTTCACTACGTCATACCCCATGTCTGTTGCGTGTTTTTTCTCTTGTATGCATATGTATGTATCTGACGAATTTATGCTAATTTATATACTGAAATTTACTCTGGACATTAGGTCAGTTCAGGTACTTTAAAATCCAGTAAATCCGACTGTTAGTGGGCTGCTTGATGATGCAGAGCTTTAAATCAGGTGGATGCCGATGGGTGCTCTGTGGACCCGAGGACAATGCCAGTGTAGAGGAGCAGGAGAACATCTGCACTGCTGCTGGTGAAAGCGATGTCTGTAAAATCCTGCCCGAATTACAGACGGTGGGTGTTGGTTTTTTTTTTTAATTCACTTACATCGGAGAATTGAATTGCAGTTCCCTACTGGAGATTACTTTTTAAGAATCATTTTAAGCAAGTAGTGGGAAGGTACGCACTGCTTCACTGCTCCCCCCTATGCTTTCCAAAGAAGTAGTAGGTGACTTGCTGTGGGTGCTACCCGTGCTTAGCAAAACACATTGTTCTCTATAGTTACAGTTCCTTGAACCCGGAAAGCCCTCGGATATCTGTCTGGCTACTTTTGAACTCAAAATGGGGGGTTGAGGAACCCTTCCTGCTCCTGCTCCTGAAGCTACTTCCAGAACGTTAGAGCATCAGGGGCAGACTTGTGTAGTACTGGTGAGAAAAACTGCTGTAGCCCGTAGGACGCCCGTCCTTTCATTCGTAGGACTGATGTTGCCTTCTGGAGGTGAGATGACAAAGCCTGTGTTACGCACTGCTACTGGCAACCTTCCTGCTTCTGAATCTGTCACTACCGTGTCTGTGAAGAAAGTTACACTATATCAGAATAATTTGAACTTATTTTTTTTCTTTTAGTGGACAGGGCCGTTGAAGGGGCCTGGCAGTAGTGTAATAATGCCTTGCGTCGCTTTGTCATTGTGATTAAAGGGGAATGTATCTTATCTGGCGTGAAGTTCCCTGGCTGGCACATAGGTTGTGCAATGCAAAGGTCTCTGCTCAGCCCTTGGTGAAAGGAAGCTGCAGCCATCAGGAAAACTGCTGGAGTCTGGGAGCAGGGCTCGCTTCAGGGCAAGAGGGATACCCATTGGCAGGGGCCGCGTTTCAGACAAAATTCTGTACTTTTGACTAAATGTTTTGTTTCCGGTAATGAAAAAAAAAAAAAAACGGGGCAGGCTAACCTCTCTTTATTTAGAGCTCTTCTGGACTGCAGTATGAGATAGTATTAGTGTTTCTGTTCCCTGTATCAGTGGATCCTCACTGACCAATGTGAGTGCCCGAATGCATCAGAGGAACGGAGCAGCGTGTTGTGTCCGGTCAGTTTGTGTATCGCTGGTATATCTGTTACGGTGGGTGGATTATTCTGTAGTTAGGCTCTCGCTGATGCAGGGCGGTAGTCTCTCTTACTAGGAATGTAGGTACTTGTGAGGAGCCTTGGTCTGTGCCCTTTCTGTGCTAGCACTGCGTGTGGTGGAATTGACTCTCTGGGATGCTGCCCTTGGGTCTTGGTTCACTGTTAAGAAGCATTTGATAAGTTAAAGGTTCAGAACCCCTCTTGACTTGGCGTCATTACATCTTTCCAAATCTGTCTCGGATCACCTGGGAATAGGATGAGGTCTTTACCTTACCTGCTATTGCAGAGCCTCCTGAAGCTTGCTGGGATGAATGTGTCTCTGTCTCTTGCCCACCTCCCCTTTTTGCCAGGGTTTGTCTTCCCTATTAAAATAATAAGTTTTGCTTTTGATGACTTGGTCCTTCGCTGATGTTAAGGGAAGGAGGGTAATTTTATCTG
Source organism: Chloroceryle aenea (assembly GCA_013399075.1). Lineage (NCBI taxonomy): Eukaryota > Metazoa > Chordata > Aves > Coraciiformes > Cerylidae > Chloroceryle > Chloroceryle aenea. The sequence continues at coordinate 13,089 of VWZY01009504.1, forward strand.
TTTGTGGTGGTTTTTTTTTTTTTTTCTTTTCTTTGTTAGAGCTTTTTAAGACTTGGTAAAAAATAGTAGGATGCAGTTTCCTTAATATGAGAAATTACATAATTGGACATAAGAGTACTTTTAACCTGAAGATTCTTTGTTGACCTTCTCAAAGCTCTCAAGTTCCATATCTCAAGGAGCTGGAATCACAGTGAACCAAGGTAAAGTTAAAAGGTTTTGTCAAGCAGGAGCTATAATCTCTTTGTGTCTTGAAGCAAACTGTTGCTGAGTGGCAACCTTACAGAAGGTAGAGCTTGAAATTAGAAATCTTATTTTTCTGTTTTTCATTCACTTCATTCAGAAAGGTGAAGAGACTTTATTCACGAAGGGGATTTACTGCCTACTGTTAACTCAGAATGACCTATGCTTTTAGAGGCCATTCAGATGGTGTATGTGCTGTGGACACCTTTTCTCATTCCTGTTTAGTTTATCATTAAAAGCCCAATAGCAGCGTTTACTTTCAGCTTTAGCTGTTAAAAGACTTAACCAAGACTGGTGTATGTGGGAATGGGTAAGATGTTAACTTAGCAGCTGGCCTTGCCGAGATAAACATGCGCTTTTCCAAATGCTGTCATCTGGCCCCTTTCCAAACCAAGCTGGAGGAGGAGGTCAGGGGTGGAGCCATGCTTTGCTTCAGTAAAAAGAGGCTTTCATTCGGAAAGAATTGATAGATAGTATTGACTGCAAGAACTGCCGATTTAGAAATAAAATGGTCAAACCTTTCCTAAGTAAACAAACCTGTCTCTGTTGATGACTTTTATCTGAGCGCCTGCTTCTCTGTGAAGGTGCAGCTGCTAAATGTAGAACTGCTGCTTTTAAAAAATCAGTGCTTTGGATAAGACTTTGAACATGAGAACTGATGAAAAATTTATCATCTTTGGTTACAGTTGAGATGTGGAACACAAAAGTGCTATTGTTTTAATTGTTTAAAATTCAGATTACAAGATAATGGTAATACCATTAGAAGGTTTCCCTTTGGCCTAGAAGCTGCAGGTAGGAGCCTGTCGATCCCTTAGTATTAAAGATGAATGATAAGGAAACCTCTTAAATGCCTGTGACGCTGCAGTCTAGCCAATTTAGGATCAGCTGATGCCTTCCAGTGATAATGGCTTGAGGTTTTCCAGCTGTATTATGAAGATATCAGCTGGGGCAGATAGTATTTAGAAGTATACTTTATTGAATGGGGAGATGATCTAGAAGTGACAGTAAATTGCATTACTAAGTGATCTGTGCGCTCTGCTCAGTCTCTTCACTAGTAAATGCTAGTGGTAAAATGAAAGATGGGCTATTTTTAATGTATGAAAGTAAAGGAATCAAAGTATTATTTGATCTTCCTTTTGGAATCTGAGCTATTTATGAAAACCATCTGCCAAAAGCAGGGCTTAGTTTTACATCTTAATTACCCAATGTAGATGTACTCGTGCTTATTTTATCGTGATTAACTTCACTGTGGATTCCCATACACAGCTATAACTGTGTTTTCGGAAACTTTATTTATGAGCTTCCTACCTCGTCACTGATACATTTTAAAATTTCCTACACAAAATGTCTGAATTTGATCTTAACAGAGTGTCCGTTCTTGCGTGGAACACGTTTCAGTGCTCTTAAAGATTTTGTCAAAGATTGTATCACTTGTGGAAAACGAAGCAGTGCTTTAAAACATGCAGCTGATTTTAATGTATTTTTAAAATGTAACATCTCCATCTTTGTAAAAAAGCTTCTTTCACTGAAGAAGCCACGTGAAGACAGCTGTAAAATAACTAGCTATTCTTAAGTCTCATGGTTCAGGGTTCCAAGCTTCAAAACCTGAGTTAATTTTGGTCCTCGCCCTGGATGTGAATCAGCACTGTAATTTTTCAGTGTTGAGGTCTCAAGTGTAGTTGTAATTCAAGCTCATAAAATATTAGCAGCTTTGGCGGTAGTGAGGTCTGCTTTCTGGAGCTCTTCCCTGTGGGTTTACAGCCAAGGATGGCTTGAGAGTGAGAACAGTTATCTGTGCTGCAGCAGTGATGTTTTATGGCTGGATGCCCAGATTGTCTAGCTTTGTACACAGCTTTATAGTTTGCCTTTGAGGGCTGCGGAGGTGGAAGTCATTTGTAATAAACAGCTATCTGCAGCTCGCTTTTGCTGTGTATCAAAATGTACAGCCATTTAAAAAATTGCAAACTAGATGCACATTTACTTAGATTTCAATCAGGAAATTCAGTGTTTTAGGAGCTCACTTATGAGAAATGTTAACAATCGCTTATTGCTTTGTATTAAAAATAGCTAATATTTATCCCTTGGCTGTTTGGGTTTTTTTAGCAGTAAGTTCTGGATTGCTAGAGACTGAGAAATTTTATTTGTTTTTTTTCTCCAAGAGAAAAAAAAAAATGACTTGTCAAATTGATTGGTATCCTTTGTGGTAATTAAGCCCCAGAGAAAAATATATTTATAGGTCTCAAAATAGTTATCCTGTCGGCTCATTTAAGAAAAGGTAACACCCACCCCCAGTCCACTGCAAGGATGAAAACCACCCTGGACTATGAAGTGTTTTCATCTGCCCATGGGTGTTTTCCTGAGGTGGAGCTGTTCTTCCTCTACCGTCTTGTTTCTTGGATCTGTGCATGCTTTCCCATGATGGCTTTCTGAAGGGATAGTGGGCATAGTGCCTTTGTTAGGATGTTGGTCAAGAGCAATCTCTTAGAATGGCATACCTGTTTTCTCCTAGATGTGCTGTTTTCCTCTCTATTCCTTTTTTCCCTTTCTGTGTTTTGTCTGTACGCTGTCTGCTGAATGTTGACAGTTTCCTCTGCATTTGCAAGACTTCCTCATGAGAAGTGGAAGAGGTTTTTGTTTGGTTTGAAGGCTACAGAGTACTCACAGTGGCTTGGATACTGTTCTAGGTGGTCAGTATGTACACATATCGATTGTTAGCTCAAACTGACTCCTGCCAAGTCTATTTTAAGCTCAGCCAGATATCTGTGTTGTGTCAGTCTGCTTTTCGGACTCTCAGGTCTTTTAGCTCTTCAGAATTCCCAAATGTTTTCGTGGCTGATGCTAATTCATTGAGGCTGACAATGGAGATGCTTGTTTTTACACAGTAGCTGCTTACTGGTAAACAAAAGACCATCGGCCCAGTGCTTTACCACAAATAATTCTAGAAAAAAAAAAGCAGCAGTTCAGTGAGAATGAGGGGAAAAAATTATAAAAATCAACTGTACAGGTGCATAATATGCTGTCTGCCATTTTGCTCTATTTTCTCACAAGGTCAGCAGAAGACCACAGAAGGTGCGCTGTGGCATTACTTACAATGGTTTTGCTTGACCTCGGTGTGTGTAATAGCCATGAAGATTATATTTCATATGAAATGTGAAGTTAAAAACTTTACTGTCACTGCAAGCATAGCCTAATGGTGGGTGCTTACATCACTCTTTATGACCCTGTATTACTGAAGCCAGTCTGGAGTAGGATTCCTCATGATCTCTCTGCTAACATTGTTCTTTCTATCTGTAGGTCTCAACTTCTCTTTTCTTTCAAGGTTCTTAATCAATTACAGAAGCTTACTTAAGAGGAGAATTGCTTCCACTGTTTGATTTTTTTCCACGTTTTCAGCTTTGAAACCGATACTCTGCTTGAAAGTTTGTCTCTTGCTCCCTGGCTATGTAACAAAAGATGTTACAGCTCTGCAGACCTAACCGTTCTTGTCTCCTTACAGTGTCCCTGCTGTAAGGCTGCAAATGCACAGTATTGTGCCTCATTCTTGTGGTGCTGCAAAAAAAAAAACCCTATTGGTGTAACTGCTGATCACATCCCTTCATAACATAACTCTTCATTTTCCTGTTTATGAAACTATTTGGTTTCTCTTTGCATAGCATTATGTGATCTAAACTATAAAGAGGTACATGTTTATCATTTTAAGCTTTTTAGAAATAAATTAATATGGAAAATGCAACTTTTTATGATAAGGAAGAAGAGCCTGGTGGTAGCAATCTGAACACTCTTTAATATTTTCTGTTATGATCATCATAAAATAGAGCTGTCTGATCCAGGTGTGGAACTAAATTTGGTCTGCCACAGTAATAGAATTGCTGCTATCGAGGAGAAGAGTTTCTGTATAAATAGCACTGTTTCAGGTGAAAGATGTTATTATATGGGATTTACTGGGGCTTGGTGAATGTGTAATTTTTACTATATCCTTCTAATCAAACACATAGAATTCCTTCACTTTGGAAAAGAACAATCCTAGTTAAGTAAGTCTCACTGGGTGCCAACGGTACATTATCTACTGATGTCAGTCTTTATGCTGCGATACCATGCTTACATGTAGTAATGGAATAAAGCAATGGTGGTGTTATTGGATAGATGCTTACACAATGATTTGTTTAAAAAAGACCCTCAGCTTATTTTTTTTCCTGCATTTGTGAAGATGAAAAGTTTTTCACAAATCCCTGAGAAATACTGCAGTGACAACAAAACCCTGTGCCTTTGAAGCAAATAACCCAGACTGATAGATAGCATCTGTTTTGTCTGGATGATATTGCGATGCTCTTGGTAGTCCAGCTGCACTGAAACTGTGATTCCCCCATCCTCATCTGTCCATTCTCCCTCCATCAGCATTCAGACAAGCAAGAGCTGATCTTTCTGGAATACTGTCTGCATCTACTGATCACATAACATACTTGGAGATATTTTGGATATATTTCTGAGAATATTTGCTCCCCTGGGCATTTCATAGACTAACCGAAGGCATAAAACAGTTCTACTAAGATCATAATTGACCATAAATTGATTTTCAAAGTGGTATTTACTGCAACTGGCTTTCCTGTCCCTGTAGGTCATTTAGGGCTATTTCCTTTCCCTATCTCTCCTCCCCCCGTGGAGACACTATTCATTTGCTAAGTTGAATAATGGATGGTGGCCCATTCTGATGGTCTCTCTGATATTCTAATTTGTTATTGGCTGGAATTGGTGGCCAGATGCTTCACTAGGAAAGTAAAGTAGAGGAATGGAGAACTTTGAAACTTGATGAACTTAATGACAATAAGGATTATCTTTAGAGCAATGCAGTTAATCTTCTAAACTCTGGTTGTGGAGGGAAAGGTCCTAGCTTGGACCTGTTTCCTTAATTTTGGATGACAGGATAAGTCTTCTGTATGTTAGGGATTCAATTTCTAGACTAAAGATAGGTACAGAGTAATATAAGTGTTTCTTATCTTACTTGAGTGTGCTGTGTTAATTTTCAAAACAGCATTGCAGCTGAAGATGCAGTGGAGCAAAAAACCTAAATTGCTTCAAAATATGTTATCTTTAAGTGGAATTAAATGATTGTGGTGGGCAGTGTTTTGATTTCTGTAGTGAACACTAAGAATATAGAAAGTGTATGAAACAATTAAGTAGATTTTCTTCATTTGTGTTTAAACTTTTACATATTTTCAGTGCACAACTTTTAGTACACTTTATTAGTCTATAGTATGTTTTGTCTTCCTTGACTGAGATCAAATTTGGTGTTAACCTCCTGCAGAGAATTCCAGGACCCCTGACATTTTATTGTGACTGTTGATTAGCTCACCAGGGTTCCTGCTAAGAATTCTCCTTTCATTCATTTGATAATTTGAATTCCCTATTCACAATGCCTTTAAATAGAATGGTATTTGGAAGACTTGAAGACAACAACTTGAATGTTCAATGAGCTCACCCAGCAAATTTAAAAATGCAAAAGGAGGAAATTATGAGTGTGTGTATTCTGAAATATTAACATTTAAACATAAGTCTCCATCTTCATATTCCCTTTAAAGTTATTTCCCTTCTGGTTTCTTTTTTCTTTCTGCCTTGTTATGTCGGGAGCTGCGCATTCACCTCAGGAGCCAGGATTCCACCTCATGTATGTCTGTATATGGGAGCAAGTACAGTAAGGTGGTGTATGCCCCTAGAGCAGGACGTCAGCTTTCCAAGGTAGCATATGCACAGCATAGAGATCATTTTATTCCACACACTCGGCATACCCCAGCCTAGCTTGTGTGCACCTCCTAGACACTATATGCCATTCACCAAGTGGTACTGCATATCTCCGTACTCTTGCTGGGGTTGCTGGAAGTACTGGGAAGTACCATTCTGAGCTCTACAGCATGAGCAATAGTTGTCTATATTTTACTTCTAATTTTTCATCTTGATATGCATCGTGCCTGGGAGGCCACTGTCCTTTTACTACCTCATCCTCATCATGGCCTCTGTCCCATGAGCCTCCCAGAGCTGGGGCTGCATCAGTGTCCTGCACCTACTCAGTGCTTGTGTGTTCTAAGGTGACACCTGGAGATCTCAGTAGTGAGAAGGCAGGGGCCTGTTCCCTGTATAGGATGCTGTCTTTATAGAGGCTGGCTTCTGCAGGCTTCTGTTCCACATCTGTATCATAGGAAAACTCGGTCCGGAAGGGACATCAGGAGGTTGTCCCAGACAGGCAGGTATGTATCAAAGTCAAGTGACACATGCATGTCCAGTGACGGGTCTGCTGCTGCTCACTACATTGCTGGTACATGTTGGTGTTATTCTTAGATTTGTCTGGTAGTTCCCCTGTCTGTGGGTAGGAGTGAGAGAGGGGTGCATCCGTGTTTTTCTGCTGTGCCTATGTCAGGGCTCCTACCTAAAGCAAAGGTATTTCTTCCAGAATTCACCTTCCCCAGCCTTTTTAATTACACTAGAGCTTCTCGGGAATGTGGCAATGGACACGTGTGGCTATGGCCGTTGTGAGCTGGGTGTCATTTGCTGAAGATGTGGTGGCAGCACCTTTTCTCTTCAGTAAGCACAAGAGCAACATTGTAAACATACCTGTCTTCAGCGCAAGTTCTCCTGCCTACTTTTTGATACTGTGTTTTTTTGTGGTCTAGCTTGGCTTGTGTGAGAGCACCAGCTTGGTCCTCAGCTTCTACAATAAGTCGTGAGTTGAATGTGCTTTCACCTGCTGATGACAAAGTGATGGGGCTCAGAAGTAGTTGAGTGCTGGCATGCGATGGAAGGGGGGAAAGGAGGACTAGGGCTCTTGGAAATCCCTGCACACAGAATGGCCCATCATTTTAATTATGCAAATTTTCTTTTGATATGGTTGGTTGGTTGTGTTTTGTTGTTGTTGTTTGGGTTTTTTTTAAAGAAGCTTAAAGATTTCACCGAAGGCATGCTACACAGAAGCAGTGTTTCTTGCTGTCTATCCTGCAACATATGTCATTTGTCCCTCCGACCCTGGTACTGTTGGACAGGTGATGCACTGAGCAGCTCCTCCAGCCTCCGTCCCTGGGAGTGGCCTGTGCTTGTGGAGAGCCTGGGGCTGTGGTCGGTGGCAAAACATCCTGTGGAGCTGTTGCTCCTGTTCCTATTTCCTGGCCTCCTACTTCACAGTATCCCTGTGCAGCCGCCCTAGGAAGCAGTGCTCCTCTGATGTGTTCTTCAAGTCCAGCTAAGTAATTTGAGCCAGAAACTTGTCCATAGGTTGCTTCTGCTTCTAGGTCAGTTATTCAGTGATATTTAGTTGAATGATTTGTCCGCGGGGGGCTTTGCCTCTGTTGGCACAGGGCTCTCATCTTCAAAAGTATTTGCAGAGACCAAAATAGCAAATGTAGTAACTGGAGAGAGTGAAAAATGCAGCACTCGTGCTGAGCTGCTGGATTCCAAAACTCTTTTCTTTTGTGTATTACGCCTCTTGAAGACTGAGGAAGAGCTCTGGACCAGATGCTACATCAACTGCTGGTAAATATTATCAGGCCTGGGAGGGAGGCAGTGCTGTGAAAGTGAATTTAGTTATCTGTGCTGTTTGCTGTAGCTTAATTTTCCAAGAGAGGAGTCAGTCCATGTTTGCTGGGGGAGATGTTGTTTGTAGCATGTTTCTTGCTGTTTGTAGCCTGCTTTGAGTGGTGGATGTAATGTAAGCTTTATTTTTGGGTGTTTTTTCTTTTTTCCATTGGTCCTTGCATAGCCTGAGCAGTGAACACGATGGGGTACTTGAGGTGTGCTAGGGTTCTATCAGCAGGCTGAGGGAGCAAATCCAGATATGGTCCATGCCTGAAATGTATACAAGGGTGAGGTTTTGTGTACAGTGTTCTAACCCATGCCCAGATATTTCCCTCCTAACTACTTAAGTTGCCCCAGAGTGAAGATTGTCTCTCCATTAGTAGGCCTGTACTGGGGAGAGCAAAACCTTTTCAGAAGAGGTGGTGTACCCACATGGCAGTAGCTTCACACCCTATGGGATCTTCTACAGGAGCATGTTAATTTGGATTGGGAGTTTCTTGTTTAAGCAAACCTTCTGATGGTCCTCACTTGGTGTGCTTTGATTGACATAGTGGAGTGATCTTGGGGTGCAGCAATTGTGTGTCTTTTAAATGAAACTTCACTGGCTGTTGTGCTTCAAGGGTGTAGTTAGTGCTTTCTTGCTGACAGATGAATGTTTGGTGCATGGGAGCAGACTGGAGCTGATCTCTAGTAATAAAATTACCTGAAATGAGGGTAGTGTGGCTGTCAAGTCCTCTGCATCGTTTTGCTCTGCAGATCCACTTCTCTTGATGTGCACTGATTAATAATGAAGGTGTAACTTGCGTCTCCCCAAACATTCCCATTCGTACTCCAGCACTGTTGTTAGTATGTAGTCTGTCTGGTCCAGGAGAAACTGAAACAAAAGGAAGTCTGTAGATGAAAACCAAAAAACTCAGATTCTACAAACGCTTCTGGAACTTGGCAGTCAAATACGGACTCATAAAACTGCTGTTGTCTGATTTACCACTTAAAGTTAATCTGCAACTGTAGTCTATAAAGGCTTTTTCTTCTCTGGGATTTTCCCCACTCCTAGTTACTAGTAATCAGCTAGTAGTAGCTAAACCAAGGTGAGGTCAGCATGCTTTTAAAAAGTATCTTTAGTTTAATGAACAACTATTTAGTCTGCTTTACTTTTTCTTCTAATCTAATTTACCTCAGTGTTGTTTACCTCATATGTATAGAAAGTAGGGTCACAATAAGTCAACACCAGGTGAATTGCAAATGTCCAGTGAGGGCCTAGGTACAGCAGTAAATAGGAGCTGGCATTCTCCTTGAGGTCCTGCCAGTGTTTTATTTCTCTTTAACCAGTAATACAAAATGGCATGTTAGAAAGACAAGGTGCTGCTACTGGAGATGTAGCCTTGAGACAAGGTGTGTGACACACATGCTCTTTTTTTCTTCTGATCATGGAATTTCTATTTAATGGACTGTAAGAGTAGGATTATTAATTTATTCTCTTGGGCAACCTAAAAATATCCCTGTAGTTTCAGTAAGATATTTGAATTGAATATGTTTCTTCTCACAGCCTGTTCTCAACTAATGCCACAGTGTTCTTTGGTATCATTAAATGGCAGCAGTTACGGTCTGCTCCTGCAACAGATTTCAGTTGTGAATGACGTTGTCTGTGCACATCTTGAACATTACTCAAGGGTGCTGTGGTTTAAAGAAAGCCTGGAAGGGAGCATCAAAGGATGAAGTCTAATCCCTCACAATTCCAGGCAGCAGTGGAGAAGGGTCCACAAAGCTTCACAGACTTGAAGATACCTACCAGTACACTAACAATCAAATCAAGAAATAAAACCACTCAAAGATGACTGAGCCAAAGCTATGCTGTACAATAAAAAGAACAGCAAGGGCAGTTTGCAAGCAACAGCACTAATCATGTTCTGTTTCTAGGCAGGAGCTTTGGTGGGATATCTAAGTGACTTCAGAAATTGGACTGCTGTCAGGAGATCAGTTTTGTGTTACATGCTTTAAGATAAGCTGACCAGATACTGGGAGCATCAATGTACCAGGCCCACAGTGGTTAGCAGTAGATGATGTTTCAGAGGAAGGGAGGAATCCACTGTCAAGGCAAATAATGTACTAAGGAGGGACAAGTGCAGGACAGGGGCATAATTTTACAGTGAGAAACCCCAAACCAGGGGATTAATAAATCGTAAATTGAAGTTCTTCACAAGAACCACTTGTGTAGCTTTGTTTATTATTCTCTTTAGGAACAAATTTTACACCCAAACTTTCAAATTGCAAGGTTTAGTTTCAAGCTTCATTATCACACCTATTTGTGTATCTCATCCATAAACTTGCCTTGTCAGCAGTGGTGTGGCTGAGGGCTTCTCCCCCACTGGCTCCCTGGAAAGGGCTTTGTGGCTGGATAGAGGCCTCCAGTTTCCAGTCTAATTGTCCTTGTATCCAGGAGTCAGCGTAGCCTTGTATTAGTGTTACTCCTTGATAAAATAAAGCTTCCTTTCTTTATATATTTTCCCCCTTCTCTCCCCCAGATGTATATTTATAAAGATTTGGGATGTCTTTTAATGATGGATTTTTAAATTTTTTTTCAGTGCTACAGTGTGGAAGATTTTTCTTTATGCATAATCCTAATCTCCTTTGTTGCAATTTAAATTCAGTGCTACTTACCACAGCTAAAGTAGAAAGATTTTACTCCATTCTTTTCTACTTCTGCATTTAACACCAATTTGAATAAAGAGGTTGGTGTCTCCTTAGGTTAAGTGAATCCAAGTCTGAGTTTTTTTCCCGAGGGCCCATGCTTTTTTGACCTCTGTTCTTTCTTGTTGCTGTTTCCTGTGCTCTCCTCGGTTGACCTGTATCTTTTGTTGCTGTGGATAGTCCCAAACTGGACACAATAGAGCAGCTGATGAAATTCTGACCATTTGTGACATTGTTCTTTTGCTTTTGGATTGAGAGCTGCTGTAACACCCGTTTTTTTCCTCCTCAAAGCTGGTGCTTAGCCCATTGTTCCCTATGCCTTATTGCTAGATACGATTATTCCTGCCAAACATGGTACCCTGCATTTCTCCTCACTAAGTTACATTCTACTTTTTTTTTTGTACATCTCAAATTTATCAGATTGTTCTGAATACTGTCTGTCCTTAATTGTTTTGCAGCCCCATGATATGACTTGTTCTGGAAGCTTAGTAAGCATATACATTTGTCTAGTGGCAGAGAGGTTAATACAAATTTTGCTGCTGCACATGTGGTATACTACAAAGAAATCCATTGGGTCTGTCTTTTTGGAAGGGGAAGTGCAGAAGTTACTTGTTTTGTGGGTATTTTATTGCAATTCATTTAGCTTATGTTCCCTACTTTGTTTATTGGGATAGGGGGGGAGCAACCACATTCTTAATAAGAAAATTTTGCATTGTTCCTTGAAAAGTCAGAAAGTTTCTTCTGTTGCCTCCCTCTCATCCTTTTCAAATATACCTGCAACTGTACTGTAGGAAAAGAAACAGGCTGGTTCCCCCCCCAAATTCTTATTAGATGTTACTGATGTTCTTATCACTTCCCCTTTTCAGTTAAATGCATGGTCTTTGCTGTTTGGTAGTCTTCTGGAGTACCATCCGTCTTCTGCGGATTCTTTAAGGTAATCTGTAATGATTTAGACACAGTTGTTCTTATGGTAAATTAAATCAGGCCCAGTCAGTGGAAAAACTTCCAATCTCTCCAGGGACTTTTTAAGCTGTTCTTATTTCTTCTGGCCTGACTTCATATTTGCAGTGGTAGCAAAATACTTAAGTTCCATCTCCTTTTTTTTCCCTTGCCAGTTTATGGAACTGTTCCTCAGAAGTTGCATCATTCCTTCTTACTAAATTTGTGGAAAAGACACTTAAACACATCTTGAGATTCTTTCACGGAGCTGTTCCCAAGCCCTTTTGGGTAAGGAAGCCAGACTCTGAAGCATTGCAAAGGTGGTGGCAGAGACCCTGAGGCAGGAGCAGCTTGGATGTTGGCTCTTTGCTGCATCTGCCACCAGCTTGGAGCAAAGCCTCTCTGTGTAGGGAAGGATTCTCCCAAATCCCTCTGGGAAGAGCACTCTGAAATCCTTCTGGGAAGCTGTCATCATCTGCAGGCTCAGCACCAGTTCAGATGGTCGATGGCCATCTGTTCCCAGCTGACCTCTTTAGTGAAGGCTGAAGCAGAAAGAAAAGTACTGTCACTTTAGCCCTCATTTGGTCATCTGTCAATAGGCCCCTTTTCCCACCCAGTATCAAAACTAATCTCATGCTTATTAATGAAGCACTTAAAGGTTGATTTATTGTTACCTTTTATATGCTCAATGTTGATACATTGTTGGCCGCCATTGATTTTGTCCCCATGTGTTTGTGCTGTGTTTTTTAGAAAATTTCCTCTTATTTATTTGACCTAGTTCTGCATGCTGCTTTCTTTTTGAGGTGATTGGAGAGCTTGTAATTAGGGACCAGCTTGATTCTTCTTGATTAATGACTGAGCCTAGATATCAAGGGAAAAAAGCTGGCACTTTTGAAGTCAGACAAGCTCCTTGCCTTCACCAGTATTTGGTCTGGAAAGGTCACAGGGAGCTGGGCTAGATAAAGATGAAGCAAGAAACAGAACAAGCAGTAGGCAGATGTGGAGTTTTAGTTTATTATTCTAGTAGTCATGAAAACAAGAACTACTGATGAGAAGTGACATCTTGCTTTATGTAATATCCCTCCTATAGGTTAGGGTGTCTGCATTGTCTTTCAGATTCATGGAGATTTCAAAGAATCAACACCTGCCTCTTCCTTTGTGATTGTATTTTTCAGTTATCCTGGAGGAATCAAAGCCCCCCCTTCCAGTATTCACTGCTCTTTATTTTGTTTTGTTTTGTTTTTTTTCCATTCCATTCCATTTCATTGCTACCTTTCAAGCTGCTTTCTGCCTGCATGATCTCAGCCACTTCTTCTCTCCATTTAGAATCAGATCTGGAAGACTTTTCTAAACAGTAATTTTCTTAATTTCTATTTGAAACTGTATGGTACTACATTTTGAGAAGTTGGTAGATGGTTACTTTATGTTTCATGCCCGAGCTGCCCAGACCCTCTGTTACTACCTGTAATGTATTGCTCTGTTAGTTCCTTCTAAAGAGCCTGCTCGGCATGCTTTGCTAGCCTGCTTTTGGGCCATTATTCATTCCTCTGTGTGTGTGTGTGTGTGTGTGTGTGTGTGAGAGATCATCATCATTGTTAGGAAAAATGTGTGTGCAGAAATGCACGATGCCCTGTTGTGGGTTGGGAAGTAAAAACTGGAGCAGTACATAAACAATTGTATGGAATTGGTAGGATTGCTGTTAGTAACAGCAACTTTCACAACTATCAAGGGAGATTTTTACAGCATAAAGTAGGTTGTGAATTTAAGGTGCAAGAGGTATTCCAGAAGTAAGGTATCGGAGCTGTTCTCTTGTTGGGCTAAATGAGGCAAAGACATCTGTAGACCAAGATTAAGAACGCTGTTTTGAAGAAGTAATCCAGGGAGTTTTCCTGTGTAAATAAATAAACCTTCAGCATCTTAAGTATATGCAAATGAAATTCATTAAGCTGTTAGGTTTGGAGCTGTGTCACATGCAAGGACGAGAGACAGGTCGTGGTTTAGTCTGTAGCTATCGCAGGAACTTCTGAGTTACAAAACACTGTATGGGCATTATCCTTGTATGTAATAAAAACGGTATTCTACCTGAAGCTTCTTGAAGAACATGATATTCCTGAAAGGCATATTGCAAATTCCTGTTGGAACATCACTTCAGTGGTAACTCAAAATACCAGCTGTGGCTTCAGATAGGAAGGCAATCCAGTGTCTGATACCAGCTAGAAAACTGAAGATCGCAGCTTAAAAATCAGTCTAGGTTTGTTAACTTTTTAATGGCTTTAATAAGCTTTTCTGCACAGGCATTGAGAGAACGTAGCCATAGTTCTTAAGTTGTTCTGACCATGACCTGCATTTCATCTTGCTTTCCTACTTGGAGCGAGCTCTTCAGCCAGTATGAAAGATAACCTTGGTTTAGGTTTGGATTTAAGAAGTTAATTGCAATCTGTAAAAATGCTCAATGCTATAGTAAAACTGCTCTCTGCTCATAAAAATCCCCCATGTTTTTGATCCATTAGATCCATATAGATGAAAAAGGCAACCTCTTGCAAGTACATTGTAAGAGACTTCTGGTTTAAATCATATGAGCCTTGTATTCATAAATTTTTTTGCATATTTCCTGTAATAAAGATTAAATTGTTGCTCAGGAAGTAAAGCTGCAACACATGCCTTTTGACAACGTAATCAAACTTTATATAGCAGTGTTTTTATTGTTTTCCTTTTGTTTTGCTCTTAGATGACTAATTTCTGCTTAGAAGTGACAGCAAGAGTTGCCATCTGAGAGGCCACTTGGAGCTTTATTTCTATTTTAAGCGTATTTAAAGCACATGTATTCAGAAGTGTCATGTAAATCAATTTTGAAAATTGAACTCCATTAAAAATCATGGTATCATTTTGAGTTAATCAGAGGCTAGTTTAATCAGAAATGAAGACCCCCTCCTGCCCCAAAAAACCCCAACAAACAATAAAACCAAAAAAAAACCCCAAAAAGCAAAAACCAGATTTCATCTAGGAGGGGCACTTCTACCTCTTGTGTTCTAGTTGATGGATAATATGGTAATAAAAGACATTGTATTTGTAATGGAGCAAAATGTTTGCTCTTCAGTTTGGAAAATCCTCTGACATGGTGCAGAGTACCTGCATAAGGGAGGGAATAACATCTGTCGGTGCTTGGGAAATGGCAAAACACAGCTAACTTTAGAGGACAAAGGCTGGAAATAGAGAAGTTCACAGTGGAGTCCAGTGTAAGTAAGGAGACTTTGCTACTGATGAAGGAGGATCCTTGACACTGGACACTTTAAGATGCAGCTGGGCAGGGTGCTCGCCATCTTCTCTACACCAGGCTTTTGCCAAGAAAGCTTGGACCAGATGATCCTTCAGGTCCCTTTCAACCTCATATTCTGTGAAAGGAACTTTTTAAGCTTTTGTTGATGGGGTTTTTTTTTGGTAATTTTTGTTTGTTTGTTTGTTTGTATCAAAGTTGGGAAACGGGTACTTTTATGGCTTAAAGAAAACTCTGCAAGTTAAGTGAAGTGGTCATGGTGTGGTTTGGTTCAGTTTTGTTTTAAATACTGCATGGCCTAGTGAAAGGGTTTTAAATGTAATTGTGGTGCTCTGGAATTGCTGTAATGTCATGGGTTGTCTTAAGTACTAACAAGAGGAAACCAAGAAGCTTCTCATTTTTGCACTGACTCGATCCATTCACCTGCTTTAAAAATGAGAAAGGTTGGAACTTCCCTCACCAACAGTCTGACAGTTTGGGAGAGTTCACTGGAAGGGCTTTGTAGAGTCTGGTGGGACTTTGGTAGGGAGCACTACAAATGAAAGCACTGGATGTTGTTACTTTGTAGTGACTGAAATCCTGGGGACTTCAGTTCTTCTTTGGAGCTAACGGGAAAAAAGTCAAACCTGTTACGGCTTCAGCTCTGTTTCTTTTGGCAATGAAAGTCATCACTTTTTGCAGAACCCGAGAACAATCCATTTAAAAGTACTGCTTTAAGTGGCCTTAAGAGCAGTGTTAAAAATGTGATGCAGATACTCACCTGCAGCTCTTAAGAGTGAATATTTTGCAAACATTGTTTTACATTACAGTATTTGAAAGGTGGCCCTTTGAAATTAGCATAATTTTGAGCAGTCATGCAAGTGATGAATGTCTGGTCACAACAAAGTTATTCAATAATCAAAATACAGATACCTAATGTCACTTCAGATGTCCTGACTTCCAGCTGTGCTCCAATCACTTCCAGATGCACCTGACCTCCAGCTTCTACTCCAGACTCTGGGTCTTGCCAGATCTCTCACTTCTGTGTATAGTGTGAGTGCTGTAAAGTGTCTAAAAGGGCACAAACACCCATGTTTAGACATTGGAATTGCTTACTGTTATGTTTATTGTTTTGGGGGCTCCAGGAAAGGGAACCTGCCTTTGGATTAGTCTGGAGCAACTGTGCAGGATCTCTTAAGCATTAAAAGCATCTGCAGTAGCCAAAATTTGTATTTTCTGGCAAGTGAAAAAGATACCCAAATACCCAAACAACAGCACAACAAGCAAACACCCTTCAACAACCAAAATCTCAAAAAGTTTACTACAGTGTTAATATTTTTTTTATAAAAAGGGAAACTATGTAAGTGAGGAAACTTATTACAAAGAAAATAAAAGAAACAGTTAAAAGGCAAGGTGTTTCATGGGGATTATTTAAAGTTGTACAAAATCTGAAGAGTTTCTGCTTCTCATTTAGGTGAAGAGCTTTGGCCCTCTCACAGACCTGTTGTAATAAAACAACTGAGCAAAGTTTTAAAACTAAAAAGATTATATTTTTTAACAAACAAATCCAAACTAAAATATAAAAGGGGGCTGTAGGCTTTGGCAAGTGAAATGGAAAGTGGTAATAGTTGAGGCTAAAAGTGGTCTCAAGGAATAACTGAAAGGCATGGAGTCTGATAATAATAATAATAGTAATTGTTTCGGCCCATCAGAAATAGAGTATTCTCAGAAGATCTGTAAAGGCTCATAACTGAGCAGGACCTAAAGAGCAGGCAATGAAAATAAAATAGTTACAGAGAAGTAAATGAACTATTTGCATGGGTATTTGTCTGGAAGGATCTTGTGGAGATTCATTGTTCTAACCATTTTTTATGGTGCTGGACAAAGAAAGCATAGATGATGATGTTTCAAGTAGATTTTCTTCTTGTTTTGTGACAGCTTATTTTACATTTTAACCAGAATACTACTGGAATGGTCTTGGTTTGTATGAATGCAACTTCTTCAGCTAGCATTTATAGGATGAACACAAAGCATGATGATTTGAATTTATCTGGGCCTTAGTTTAACAACTCCTCAAGAACAAAATTGATTCACATGACAAACTAAGACACTGTGTGTTTGATTAAAAGAAGAAAAATATTTGGAAAATAATGTGCTCCCTCATGATCTTTAAGGAACACTGTGGATCATAGCTGTTGAAATCCAGCAGAACTTGCATTAATTACCTGGGCTAGTTCTTCCCTTTCACCACCAGTTTTAGACTTTCTTTCCGTAGAATGTGCTAATATTAAGTAGCACTTCTGAGTGATCGTGGAAAGAGGTTCCAGAAAGAATTTGTTCTTTCTAAAATTTCATTGTCTACGATTTTGTTTGTCATTGGTTTCAATTTCAGAACAGCCTCCCCTCCATGTTTTCACTACAACACTAGAAGCAAGTGGGTTTATACATAAAATCTAGAAAGTCAGCAACATAAGCATGGTTTATCGACCTTCCTAAATTAACTTCATTAACTTCATTAACTTCATTGTATTGAAAAGCTCTTCCCAACTGTTATTCTTTCCAGGGAGAAAGAACAAGAAACACAAGAAGAGGAACATTTGATGGAAGAAAAGAAAAAGAAAAAGCAGGAAGAAAAGAAAAAGAAGGAAGGTGCTCAGAAAAAGGTTTGTTCATCTTACTGTTATAAACAATATATTCACATGTATATAAAACATGTATAGTGTACAGATACAGATTCTGCAGCCTTTACTTCTGTGAATAATTCTGACAGAAGCGAGCAGTCCTGTCAACCTGGAGTGAAGCTGTGGTCAGAAAATGTCTGCGAAAGCAGTTGTGACAGTTTGTTAGGGCTCCCCAGTCTGCTTACCACCCCCTGATGTTAGGTTACCACTCCTACAGCCCCATCACGTGAACGTTCCTCATCAATGTCAACGCAAAGTTAACTGCATTAGTCTCAACTGATACTGAAGGGCCTGTGGATTCTGAAGGCCGCTGCACACTTCTGCAGTGTGCGTTCTCCTGCCTCACTTGCTGAATTACATAGCTAGCTTTAATGGGGAGAACGTAGCTAGTTTGGGATGTAGATCAGAATTGATCCCTGTCTTTTCACAACAACAACAACAACAAAGTGTATAGTTTCCAAACAGATGAAGAAAAGGCGAGTCTTCACAAAATGTGCAGTTAATCTGTGTAAGCTAATAGTATCTATGGATTCAAAGGGATGCTGGGCAAAATTATGGGAGTTAGTGCTAAAAAGTACGTAAATGTACTGTTTGGTTCAGAACTTCAAGTGGCAGAAGTCTGGGTGCTAGATGGGGGTACTGTCATCCTGCTTACCATGCTTTAGACTGTCTCTGGCATCTGCTTTTGACTTCGATCAGACATTCCTAATACATGGAATTAAATGAACATTCTCCAGTTCTTAACTGGAACCAATGCCTGATTAATGTACACAGTTTCTGCAAGAAGTCAGGCCTGCAGCCCTATAATTATTGGGTATCAGGTGGAGTATTGACAAGTAGTTGATTTGTTCTGTTCTTTTCTCCTTTCCAGGCTGCTGAACAAAAAACCAAAGGTAAATTCATGTTTATTCTTTGACCCGTTTTGTAATTTCTTTAAAAAATGCATTTGTACTTTTTATTCTTTGTATCTTTTAAATGGGGAGAATACATCTTACTAGGGGAGAATACATCTTACTAGGGGAGTTCCATTTTTAATGTTTTGTTGGAGGTGCTGACTATATGTTGGGATTTCAGCATAAGCTTTTACTTGAATTATCTTGCTCTGTGCATCATATGGCACCTTTTTGACAAGTACATACAGATTCAATTTCTGTGCAATGTAACAACATATCTCTTTTATTTTTTTGCCTGATGTTGAGGGATGTGGTAAAGAGTGGCAATTTTTTTCTTTTTCTGTGAGTTTTATACTTGATAAGTGAACTGAACTGGTCTGCAGCATGGTCCAGCAAGCAGCAGTAGAGCCACAAAGATGATTAAGGAAGTGGAGCATCTCTCTTATGAGGAAAGACTAAGGGAGCTGGGGCACTTTTAGCTTGGAGAAAAGGAGAATGAGGGGTGACCTCACCAGTGTTTATAAATGCATAAAGGGTGAGTGCAAGGAGGATGAACCTGGGCTCTTCTCAGTGATGCCTGATGACAGGACAAGGGGCAATGGGTGGAAGCTGAGGCAGAGGAAGTTCCATGTAAACCTGAGGAGGAATTTTTTCACGGTGAGGGTGACGGAGCCCAGGAACAGGCTGCCCAGGGGGGTTGTGGAGTCTCCCTCTCTGGAGTTATTCAAAATCTGCCTGGATGCGTTCTTGTGTGACCTGCTGTAGGTGATCCTGAGCTGGCGGAGGGGTTGGACTGGCTGATCTTTAGAGGTCCCTTTCGGCCCCTGACATTCTGTGATTCAGTGATATAGACAAGTAATTCTCCTGTTGGGGCAGTGAACTCCTAGGTACCCTAGGAGAAATATTCATGCTTTCAAAAAGGTGAGGAAGAGAGCTGAGGTGATACCTCTCTAGGTATCACTATCAACTGCTGGCTAGTTATTTTAACTAGATTTACATAGCACCACAGAGAACAGTTCTGAATGAGTTAATAATACTGTTAGTTATTGGTGAGTAATTAGGTGACAGACAGGCAAGTAGAGCTTCCCAGATTCCCAAAGACCAGGAATTAGAGAAGAGCCAAGTCTTAACATACGGGGTTGACAAAACAACTTATGTTTCAAATACTTTTTAGGTATTTATGTATGAAATTAAGTATTGCTCCAGTAATACTGAATTCAGAAAAATAAAGTCTTAACTACGTGATGTAGAAACTTTAACAAGTCATTACTGAAACTCTGTCCTTTTATTTCCAAATTTTTCTTCAATAGAAAGTGTGATGTTAAAAAATTTTAGTCTGAATTCTGTTGCATCTGCCGTGTGAGATCTTGTGTAGTTTGTAACAGTGAATTTTGCTGTCAGAAGCAGGTAGCACAAGTTCCTAAGCCCCTTGAAATCTTTAAGTATGTGAAGAAATTCAGAATTAAGATCCATCAGAGTGATTTCTATCTAAATGGAATATTTCTGCTTCCATGGTATTACATGTTTTGTTTTCTGTATCAGCTCATTTCTGTGGGAAAAGGTTTCACTGTTCCATAATGTATTATAATGACTTTTTAATATCATAATTCAACAGCAGATGTTTTTGCTGTCAAAGTAACTAAGTTCATTTTCACGTGTTAATGCAGTGGCTCTTCATTTCTGTTAATATTGAAACACGGTGCTTTCTGCTTTCCCCTGTGGGATATTATTATTTCTGTCTTTGTTGTGACAGCTTTGGTTTTAATTGCTCAAAAATGTCTAGTTTAAGTTTTTAAAAGTAGCATGGTAATAACTCCAGTTTTCAGGTATGCTTGTGAGTTTATATCTTTCAAATTAAGGGACTGCATTTCTCCATCTGGTTGTTTCAGGGTTGGTTGTGTTTGGTGGTTTATTTGTTTGGGGGGGGTGTGTGTTTATTTGGCCATTATCTTTGTGTTTAAGTATCCTATGCTACTGGTATAGAGTATAAATTAGGAAGAAGACAACAGTAAATAAAGGTAGTTATTTTAAAGATTAAGCAGTTGTAGCTTTTATTGTTTCATCTCTCAGAAGCAATAGTGCATCTTTTTATAGTTGGAAGGAGTTGACCTGGCCTGTATAGAAACCAGACCTCCTGTTCATGTTCAGTACAAGGGGTCGTGGTTATTTACTGTCTCATGGATGACCCTTCTCTTAACTTTGTTTGGCTGGCAGCTACTAGTTGCTTTTAAGGTTGATGTGTGGAAATGTTCTATTTCCATTTTCTGATAACTATTCTCTTATATTTGTCTTGAGCAGGGATGTACACAAGCTTATAGGTAGCAGGACTTGTTAAAATATAGATAATAATAATTTTGCTTGAGAGGGAAAAAAGGGTGAATTTTTTTCATAGAATATTCAGAGTTGCTCTAAAGTTTAATGCAGTACTGCACCAAGTATTTTATTTTGATACATTGTTAAGGTTAAGTGATAAATGCTGCTAAGACTAAAAGGCAACACAGGGATTATCACTGAATTTAGCTAATTTATTTCATATCTGGGACACAGCAATTAAATTGATTGTCAAGGTAGGATGGCACAGTAGAACTGGGTGAGTTGACTGTGCGGGTACTGATGCCAACATACAGGATGCATTCAGTCAAAGATTAAAACTGGATTGGAACAGAACCATTTGCAAAAATGTTCCTATAGACAGATTTTGGTGGGCAAGATGTTTATAAATGTGTCTTAATGTAGCTGCTTGTGGTAACTTAGAAAAAAAACCCCTTCATTTTATGTGTGTGTCATTCAGTTCTGCAATAGGGGTTACTATAGCAATGAGAGGTGCTTACACCGGTTGGGCCACGTTGGAGAAAAATAAATTATACAACGGGAGATGGGATATGGGAGGATTTCTCAGTTTCTGTCTTTCAGCTGATAGGAGATAACATGTTTGTTTATATAGCTTCTGGTTTGTATTTTTGAAGGGGAAGGCACTCTTCTTGAATTAGCTAGGATGGGACAAGCAGTGGGACTTGATAAACAATAGGAAAGGTTGACCCTTTCTGTTGGCTTGTTCTGTACTTAGAAACCTGTGCTGTGATCAAAGTGCTTTTCGATTTTCTTAATTAAGATTTTCATTTATTTCTCTAGCACAGTGGAAAATACGGAGCTACTGTCCTATCTAATAATTAACTTTCTATGCCTTATATGTGTGCGTCTCTGATTTGCTGTGTAAGGTGATCCCAGCTTCTGCATGTGCAGTCACTGGTGAGGCCTCAGGAAAGAGAAACTAGTAAGGAGGAAAGAGGTTTCCTGTGGGTGTGTGTATGTGGTGTGTTGTCAGTTAAACATTGCTCTGAGGCCTCAGATGGAGCTGAGTGTTTCCATTTGTAATGTGGAGCACAAAACCTTTCCAAAGTAAACATGCATTTCCACCAATAGAGGAAAGGTATGTGGCTGCTTCTGGAGTTACTGGTCCAGGGGTAGGAAATGTGCCCTTACACAGCTCTTGGGTCTGTTTAAACAACTTAAATTATTTTTTCTGTTTAAACAAGCATCCAACTCTTTTAAGTCTTCTCTACATAGCAGCTTCTTCATTTTCTGTTGTTTTTTTCTGCAACACCGTTTGCCAGAGTATCTTTGTTAGGCCAAATCTTTTATAAATACCCTGTTGGCAACAATT
Source organism: Chloroceryle aenea (assembly GCA_013399075.1). NCBI lineage: Eukaryota > Metazoa > Chordata > Aves > Coraciiformes > Cerylidae > Chloroceryle > Chloroceryle aenea. The sequence continues at coordinate 35,004 of VWZY01009504.1, forward strand.
CTAGGGAATGTGTGAAAGGAAAAAAGATTGAAGAGCTGATAAGTAGCTGAAATGTTTCTCAATTACTTGAAAACAAATGAAAGTAGTCTTCCTGTTCAGCTGGAGAGGAGCACTGCAGAATTAGATGAGGTGGGAAATGAGCATGTTTTTATTGCATGCTGTGCATTGTACTTCCACTTTACTGTTCTTTTATGGTAATTTTTTTGAGAACAAGACTATTGAGCACAGCCTATTAATGTTAGTTTTAAACATGTAAACTCTTGCCAGTTTATATGCACTTGATAAAGAAACTTTGTGTACAAATGCTTTTGTACTGAAAACATTTGGCTCTAACTACCAGTAAGAGTTTTGCTCTGTACGGTAAATAGTCAGTGGTATGGTAAATGGCCATGACTTAATAACTGCAGGGGACTTTTAAGAGAGCAATGCTTGTGATAAATGCTATTGAGGTCAACACCTTTTGCTGCCTGCTTCTCTTCTAGCTCTCTTGCTGCAGGTTTAGTCAGTACACAGGTGATCAGTTCCATGACTGCTTTGCTCCCATCCCAGCTGAATTATATGCACTTTGCCTAGAACGAAGTTATAGTGCTGGTATAAAATAGCTTAAGTGGTTTGTCACTCAGCCATCCACTATGGTAACTGAAAGGCAAAAAGTATCTAACTCTCCAGCATTATCTACAATGCTGGTAAATGTTAAAGCTGCAAACACAGAAGTCAAAAGAGTTAGGTACATACCATTTTTAGTCTAATGCAGAAGATATTTTAGTGAATATTTCATTAGAAATGTTAGTCTGGAAAATATTTTTTCCTTTTAGACTAAAGCAGAGATGGCCAGTCTCTGCCTCTTTGAACTTCATGATCCTTGTAGGTCTGTCTTCAGTGTGTTCGTGGTATGAGGCCACAAAAGAGAGATGTGGGTTTTCCAAGGGGAGAATGGGAACTTCAGCTGACTGTTTATGGGATGAAGCAGGATTGTAGAAGATGGAATAGCTGCAATAATCCTGGGATTCAGTAAGCTGTCCAGCACTGCCCATCCTCTGTTAAAGTGGTACGTTAGGTCCCAAGCTGAGCATCCTTCCCTTCTGCTTGTGGTCTGTTCCTGGAGCTTTTCCCCCGCTACCGAGGCTGTCTGTGCCATGTGTCTTGGGATGCATGATGATTTCAATGTGCAACTTGCAGAGTAAGGGAGGTTGTCTGCAGACTGAGAGATTGTTTTGCCAAGGTAGATGCTTTTACATGTTTTATTTTGGGGGACTTAGAAGGATAGAAAGCATTTAATAGTGTATGGTTCCTTGATAAACCATTTGTAGTGTCACGAATGTTGGGAAACTTTCTTCAGATTCTTCTTGCAATTTGCATAGCATTTTTTTGTACCACCAGCAGTACCGTAGATTTTATCTGGAGGAACACGATCCACTGTATTATTAATAAGAGTTAAAAGGGAAGAAGAGTGGATGAAAAGATCTGAGATCCTCTCCCCTGCTCTGGCATTTCTGTTTAGGTGGTTGAATTAGTGGCATGCTTTTCTTCAAAGCCACACATTTTCATTTCCAAATCAGCCGCACAGATTGTTGCGTAGTTTTAGTGGAATATTTACAGCCCAAATGGGCTGTTATGATGTCCTCTGCTTGTACTCCTTTGGATGTGAATTACGTTCCTCTAACCTATGCTCAGTTCTGCTCATACAGAAATGCATTTTTATGTACATTGATCGTGTGGTCTTTCTGGCTGTTGTAGATGTTGCTGCTGTTTAATGATAGTTCCATAGGAAATAATAAACCCAAAACTTTTTAGAGAATCTCATCAGTATTTTAAGTAGAATTATGATAGTGTGTAACAAGATCAGTCTTAACCAAAAGAAGTTTTGAGTTTTGCCTTGTTTATGTCATATTATTGTAGGAACCAGGAGAGGCTTTTACTTAAGATTAGGAAATGTGTTTCTGCCTACAAATCAGGTATGATTTACAACAGACTTACAACCTCTGACTCATTTGAGTATTTATAGCTTATGGTTGAATATCTGCCTCTGCCATCTTGTTAGTTAAGTGCTGTGTTTGTGCTTAACTGCCAAGCATTGTAGCGACAAAATGTGCCATAAATCATCATTGCAGAAGGAGGGGGAGCACTGTATTAAGTTCTTCAATTAGATCTTAATATGCAGTCATTTGATAACCTAACGATAACCTATTGCCATATGTTAAAGCTTTATAACACAGAAATGTTTTCTTTTTGATAAACGTTATCATGGTGTTGTTTTGCTATTAGAAGTATCTTTAAACAAACATGAATTTGTTGTTCTTATAACTGAGATATGACTTCTCTGATAGAGAAATAATTACAATTTTACAATCTCCAAAGAACAGACTATGAAGATAATTCATAGAGTTCCTGCCATAATACTGGGTGAACAGGAGTAGAAAATATAAAAAGATGAGAGCAGACCCAAGGAGAGATTTGCATATTCAAGGAGATAAAATAAAAAGAATGAGCCAAGAGGCTCGGAGTTAACTCATACAGAAAAAAAAACAAAACAACAAACCCATAGGTTTTTTGCTTATTATTTCAGGTGTGATGGCTGTGACAAGCCTTCTCAGGTTGCTGGTGGCTGTCATTCAGTGCTGTTTAATACACTTTTTGCTTTCACAAGCATAAGCAACATTACGAGTATGTGACTTCAAATCAACATTGCCATTATGATGTGAAGGAGAAAAATGTAAGGTCACAAGTGTATGGATAATCTTTGCCAAAGTACAAGCTAAATTTGGCTCACAGAAGTGCTCACAAAGCACTTTCAGAGTTGGTCTTTCTGGTTTGCTAGTCAAAGATGCCCAACTAGATATTAGTCATGGCATTGAGAGTTGATGTCTTTTTGCAGGAGAGAGGGTTTGACAAGGCTGGATGCCCTGAGAGCCCTGCAACCAAGGATTGACAGTTCTGAAGGTTTAAGTCTTTTGTGATAGCCTGACCTGTATACGTTCACTTTTAAAACCAGGTGAAAATGGGAGCTTTCAAAACCTGGATGCAGTTGAAGTATTTTTTTCAGATGCTCTAAATGTTGTAAGGACCCTCCTTGAAGGCAGCAGGACAACATGCTTTCATCAGGTTTCACTTTGAGTAAATATCAAGCCTGGGACATTAGCTCTCCAAGAATACTCTGTGAAGAGAGAAAAGGAACAAATTAGCTAACGCCAGTTTGCATTTTCTCATCTAGACTTAATTGTCAGGGTGCCCCTGGGTGATAATGTCTCTCAGAGAAATCCCCAGCTTGCTTTCTGAAAAACAAAACAATTGCCAATACAGTTGTTGACAACTGTATATTCTAGAATATAAATTCTAACACAGCCACCCAATGATAATAGTGGTAGTTATGAGCAAACTGCATGCTGGTTTATGGTTATTTATCTGCCCGCAGTGGGTGCTTTCACACTCGGCGAAACGCCGTTTTTCCAGGCATGGCCATTGCCTAATGCGGTATATTTAAGCGTGTAGGCTGTGAAATGGTCAAACTGCTCCACTTCTGGCACCTCAGCAGTTCAGCCAATAGTGTATATTCTAGCCTTCCATCAGTCTGCTTATCAAATAACTCTTTTCCAGTTATAAAAAGAGTGTTGGCTGATACTTGTTGTCCGTCGGACATGCCCCAGTACTGGAGACTAGATGCCTTTTTCCATTTGTGTTCTGTCTTTGCTGATAAGAACAGGCAGGGAACAGCCACCTGCACCTCTTAGCTTTCTTACCCACCCAGCAGAGTCAGAGATGTGCTTTCTTGGAAGTGGCTTTATAGCACAGCTCACCTACTTTATCAGTGTGGTCTTCCCTTTACTTTCTAAGTCTGTCATTTGCTTTTGCCCTTCTTTTAAAGAAGCATGCACGTGAAGGCAGTTTCTTGTTTGCCTTGAGGACTGGCTCACTTAAATCATTATTTCATGGGAAACTGTTGGCTGCTGTGATGTCTTCTCCATAAAAACCTGCCAGCTTTGATTTACCTGCAGCATGCTGACCACTATCCCTTATTAGTTTATCATCTTACTGCCCGGAGAAGGCTTGTATCACCTTTAGATATAGTATCTGTATAATTTACAAACCCTGAGCTTGAAGAGAGGTTCATCAGGAAACTTACTGGTTCAGTTCAGTACTAATTGGGGATTTACATCAGTATTCTACTGTTTCTTGATCCTTCCTTGGGAAGGATGAAAACAACTTTGAACTGTAATGCTAGTACAGGCTTTTGGGGGTAGTTACTCTACAAATGCTCAAGAGGGTTATATTGGGAAAACAAAGACAATTAAAACGTGTTTTGCTACTTTTACACTGTGCATGCAGCTTTTGTCCTGAGGGACCTTGAGTTCTGTTTACTATCTGGTGCTGACGTTCTTCTACTCTGAGAATCTAGGCTGCCTCTTGACTTCACAGTGTTTTGCTAGATTAAATACTTACCCTGAGTTCTTAAAGGTGGTAGCCCATACTTTACAAATCCTGCAGGATTGTTTGAAGTGTCTGTTAACCACCTTGTGCTCTGGTAAGTGCTCTCTGAAGTGTTCTGGTTGGGTTTGCATCATTCAGGTTATTCCCAAACTGGTTTAGGCAGTGTAGTGTGCATTAGCATCCTAAGAAGTGGTTACTCATGAGGTTGATTGTAGGTTCAAGATCACCTTCAGAAGAGGTGATTTTCTTTTCAAGCATCCAGCTGTGGCTTTGTGGCATGGCAGCAGTGGCTCATGCTAAGCTGTCTTGTGGGACCTGCGTTTAATAGCACCACTAAATGCTTTGGACGCTCCTCAGCTGCCCTGAGCATGTCAGCAACTGTTATTACTGTTTGCCCAAGGGGACCAGCTAAAGTTGAGCCATGATTCAAGTTCTTGATTTCCTCTTCCTCATGTTAACAGAAGCAGTTTTCTGTCTTATCACAGAGTTTCCTAAAGATCCATCCTCCTACTCTCAGGATGCTCTTAATGTTTCTGGCATAATTTCTGATCTGGCTGCTTCTGCTGTCTGTTGTTTTCAGCAGTCTTTATGGAGCTGGGCTTTTCACCTTTCCAGGGCCAGACAGGCTCTCATGGACTTTTGTTCTGAAGCACACAAATTACTAACTAAGCTTCAGATTTGATGAGTCCTCAAGTCCATTAAAAATTCACATGCCACACTGAAGTCTTAGAAAAGCAGAACTAGATGTGTTCCTTCGGATGAGCAAGAAGGGATCATCTTTCCTGGCTCCTCACTCACTGCCAGACGGGCCCAACAGATGTTCTTGAAAACCGTTTTGTTTATTGTTGGAAAGCCGCCTTCGGACTCAGCCCGAGCAGTCTTTCCTGTAACTTAAGCCTATTCTTTCTTGGCTGATTTGCCCAGCGTGTGGAGAGCAGATCTTTCCCCTCCTCTGCAGGGGCCTCTTTGTGTATCCACTTTTTTACTTAACAGCCCATTCAGTTTTCCCTTGTGCTAGTGTTTTCAAGCTGTTTTTCAAACCATAATAATTTGTTTCTTTTCTTTGGAAGGCATTCCAGTTAGTCCAGAATTATTTTTTAAATGCAATAGCCTTAATTGGAAGCTTATGAGTAACTTTTGAGTTAACCTGGGTAGCTGTAACCTTACTTGTGCTCTTTGTGTGTAAAATCTCAGGATTATTTTTCGTGCCTTTCAGGCTCACTTCATTGTTCCGCTCTGTAATCCAAGCCATTTCATAGCAGTGCTGTTGCTGCTGCTTCTTGCTCAGTTGGCTGTCTCTGAACTCGGCTTGCTTTAAGAAGCGCCTAGATTTCAGATGTCCCCTTCTCTAATTCTGTAAGGCTCTTGAATTGATAAAGTGGAGTTTTTTCCAATTCTCCCCCTTTCTCCTTTCTGAACGCTAACCATTTTCTTTCTGCGGGTAGTTTTGTTTAGGCTTGATTGACGATGAGAAAACTTCCTGACTGTGCCAGAGGTGCTAGGCTGTCCTGCTGCAGGATCAGTTCTTTTCTGATGGACGTTTGAGGGAGGCTCCTCCCTTCTGTTTGCTCTGGCGTCTTGAGTAGTGCCTCTCTTCTCAACAAGAAGTCATCTTTGGAGTGAAATAGGAAGAAGATCATGTATTCGGTGTTATGTTTCTGACATGGGCTACATCATAATTCATATTTTACTATCTGTCATCTTCCAAGAGTATTGATTTAATTTTTTTTTTCCTTTGTTGTGTAGTTATTTTTAATCTCGTCAAACAGTCACTGCAGGAAATAAAACGGGAGGTCTTCTCTGGCCACCTCAGTTGTTCAGGTCTTCTTCCCCAGAAAGGAATAACCAGACTGTGGGTCCCTGTTCTTTACCTTTTTTGTCCTGCGAACTCCAGAACCCACATCTCTGCCTCACTTTCCCTTGACTGTACTTCTTGGAAATCTGTTCTCCCTTGTTATGATGTACTTCTTAGTGCCCAAAGCCTGTCTGTAGCTCTGTTCAATACCTCCCTTTGTGAAATTTGTCCTATAATGTACAGGAAATATACAAATCCCACTAAATTTGCTAAGGTGACCTTTTAGTGCCTGAGCACTGTTTGCTGCTGTAGACTCTAGTTTTCCAGTACAAAAGACAGCTGAGCTTTCTGCCAGGTCAGCTTTCTGTTCTCTCTGATGCTGGCATCAGACAAACTCATTTTTCCCTGTAGTCTTTTGGGATTACTTTCTGGTTTATACAGAATAGATTTTTTCAAAAAGCTGTCTCTTTGGCCTTTAATATTCAGGTCCCTTTTAGAATCTGGAAAAAGACCCTTCCTAACATCTGTTGCAGAGTTTGTGATTGTTACCCTTTTTCTGTCTGAATAGTAGCAAGGACTGTGTTGATAACTGCTTAGATCTCACTGGGAAGCTCTGTAAGTCATTCCCACTTCAAGGGAGAGACTTCTGCCACGAAAGTCACTCCACCTTGAAGAAGAGTTTCTGTCATGGTTGGCTGTGATGAGGCAGAAGCATCAAACAAAATCGTGCAATCACATCGGAATTTCACCTGTATGGCTTGCTTCTGTTCTTCTGAAATAAAAGCAGTAAAGAGAAGGTGAGCAGAGAGTAAAGATGGGTTTGTTTAGTGAATGGAGATAAAACTCCCAGAGAGTTTTGAAGGTATCGTAGCAATGCCTTTGTATCGAGTTCAAAGTTCAGTTTGAAAATGCTAAATTTCCACAATGCTAAATTATTTTCTTATATAGAGATTCTCACTGTCTCTTGATGGTTTATAGCATCCTGTATCCTGTCTGCTCAGATATATTTTTGAGCAATGTTGGGCAGTTAAGTCAACTCCGTGATCATTGCACAGTATTTCTCCAGTTTGGTCCTTGGAATACAATGTATGGTTTTGAATACCAAGACATAATGATTTGGTGTCTTATTGTAGTTACTAAGACTTGAAAAAAATTTAATTCTAAATTAAAATTTCTGGATACTAATAGTAACAATAAACATATAAATCCATAATGCCATTTTAGTGATACCTGGAATGGAGATGGGATGTTGTAAAGCTTACTGTGGCCTGCTCCATTGGTTTGTCGCTGCATTTACGTACCCTTGCATTTCACATGTGCCTTTATGCCTTTTTTAAAATTGATATCGAGAAAATGCTTTAAAATACTTGCTTACTGTATCCTCCTCATGGAAGTACAGACTTGCCAATAGGTGTTTTAAGAGTATGTGAACTGAACCTCGGGCTTGGGCTGACGTCATTGTGATCAGTGTGGCCAGTGGCAGATAGGACAACACCGCATGCTCCCCCTGCTGTTAATAGCTGCCTTCTACTTGTAAACGGAGTTTTTTTTTAGAAAGTACTAATGTGGTTTGCAGTGTTGGAAGATGATTACTGTTAGATAGGGCCCGTTTTTGCCTGAAGTATCATGGTGAGTCTTTAATAGGAGTTGAAGTCAGGGTCGTTGGGATAGCATTAATATCATCAGTTGACAACTACAATTTGTCCTTTCTTTTACACTGGGAACACCTTAGATTTTACTCCCAGCAGCCTGTCTTACTCTAATGTGCAAGAAACTATTTTAAAAAGCAAAGTTAATAATATATTGTTAGGTAAGTATGCAAAGCCATTAAAGAGCTGTTATTTTTCTGGCCGGCCCAGACAGACGTGGTATTTTCCACTTCCTTTCCATTTGAACTTACTGCAAAATGCCCCTTCCCTCCACACACCACAGACACACACCCACCCACCCCAAAAGCAGAGATAAAGCTCACTGAAAACTGGACACAACAGTTGAAGATGTGGGAGTTTACCAAAAGATTAAGTGTGTGTAGAAGAAGAATCTTAAGGGTGACAGATACTAACCCAAGCTGTATTTCACAGGTGAACAATCCTTAAAATCCCGGTGTTCTTTTGGATAGGTCTAAGCACATCTATATGAAATAAATGTGTATAATGCATGTGGAGTAATTAGGTATTCCTTCCTAGTAAGGGGAGGACATGTGTCTAAAATAAACTGAGCAGATTTTTTGAATTAAAATGAAGTAATAATATTAAGTTATTATTAGTAATCTTTATTAAAACATCTTTAATTTCTTTTAACGTTCATGTAATAGAATCTGATTTACTGGGAGTGGCATTTAATTAATTTAATTCAATTTAGAGAGTTAACTCTATTACATATTAGTACAGAAAATTACCTCTGAACAGTCATTTCTCACTGGTGACATGCAATAAGTTAATTTAGCTCAGAGTTCGTTTGGGTGCATTGTGAGTCCTTAGTGAAAGTTGCTATGGTGACAACCTGATCAACCAGAGCTGTCATCTAAAACAACAAATACACCAGCCCCACTTTGCACAGTGACACCACTGCTGCCAGGCTATAAACACTGACAGATGGATCCTCTCTGCTCCTTGCTTTTTTCTGGTCAGGTTCTTTCCAGTGAACTTGGGTTGCCTAAATCTTCAGCAATGCCAAGGCTGCACTGCAAGGAGCAGTGAAAAGCTTCCTAAGGAATGCTGGGTCAGTAGTAGACCTGCTGCGACTGGGCTCTTCTTACAAAAGGGGTTTCTGTCAGACTGCGTTAAACAAATTGAAGAGGCGTATTTTTTTGGTTTCGTCATGGCTGCAGTGAAATGACTGCAGAACCCCAGTCAGATGTTAGTGTGTTAATGTGACATTAATGCACCCTGATGCCACTGGAGCCCTAAAAACACCTGTTCAGTTTAACCCAAACCAACGAAGAGTTTGCTTCAGATTCTCCAGGCTTCACTGTTGGGTAGATGAACTCTTAGTTCAGAAAAAACAAGTTCCAGTGAAGAGGCTGTCATCTTCTGTCATTCAGAAAAACACTATCTGCATATTAGATGCCGTGGCTAGATTTAAGAGGAAGTATCAAAAGAACCAGATACAAAATTTAACTTCAATATATAGTAATTTTTTTTCCTCCTTATAGATCAGCATGCAGACCTAAGCAGCAGTTTGTTTGTTCTCTAGCACATGATTTTACTGGGTTTATCTGAGTTAAGGGATCATTCTTATTTCTGGGCTTCAGATTTTTCTCAGCTGCTCATTTTTGAAGGCAGGAGAGTGACATTTCCATAGGGCTGCTTGTTTTTCCCATACTAGGAACTGCATCCAAAATAGGATGTAAAACCCCAAATGTTTTTCTAGATAGAAAATCTATGAAATTTTCTAGGTCTAGCCTCCTAAAGTGGTAATGACGTCCCCGTGGTTTTTTATGTTCTTAAGAACCTACTTGCTCAAAGCATTAATTCTCAAAGTAATTTTGTTAACTATAACTGAGCACACCTTCAGTTAGCCCAGTAAGGATTCGGACTTTGAAATCTAAGGCCAAAAGATCTCAGGTTCAGCTTTCATTGGGTTGGCTACATGCAGAGTTTCTCTGGGTGATGCTCCCAGAGACTTGGCATATATCCATGCTGCTAAGGGAGAAGGGCAAGCTGGTCCATGCTGGTCTTTTTTGACACTACTTATTATACTTCTATAGTTATTCACGATGACCTATTTAAAATGATGGCTTGGTTATCTCTACACTCTCTCTAGCACTTACTATAAACATACTCTTCAGCCTTCTTTTGAGATGATAGAATGTGAACTGGAAGGGTTATGCCAAAATAACAGAGGCCTTTTACTGATCACCCACAAACTGTTACTATTTTAGTACTGCACATAAAATATTCATTTTGTACCATAAACGTACATGACAGTAGAGCCAAGCTTTGTGTTTACACAGGGCTACAGTCAATTTGACATGTACTTGTAGTCCCATGATTTCAGCCCTACAGCCAGTGTCAGTAAAAATCATTCTTAATATCTCACTAGCAGACTTTTAATCCGCAAGCAGGTAACGCCTGCTTCCATAGAAATGTCTAAAAGGAACTAGCAATGCAAGCTGCTCCCCCTGCATCCACCCCCAAAACATAAATGAAATCACTGGAGAAGCTGTATTTCTGGTGTGCGTGTGTAGTGAATGCATCAGACCTGGCGTGGATCTGATGCAGATGGTGGTGTCCGCATGACTGAGAGGCTAAGGCAGCCCAGGAGCATTGATCTTGGGCACAAGTGCAGGCTGCCTGCGCACCTGGGAGGTCTGAGATGTCCTGGGCACATTGGCCTCACTATCTACATAAGCTATGGATCCATAAATCCACACTGGCAATTTCCAGAGATTCCAGGAAAATAGCCAGAGTCCATACCTTCTTCCCAGATCAAATTACACAGTGGAAAAATGGGTTGTACCTGGCACAGCAGGAATGCTTAGGATTTCCAGTTGTCCTGGGCAAGATGCTGGCACTGACTGTAACTACAAGTTTCAGGGACACCCTGAAACTACAAGGAAAAAATAGAATCTGCACACTATGTACCACAGCTGAACAGATTTCTGCAGAAGCAATCCAGGCTAGGAGTGGTGGCTAGATGAGGCATCTCTTTATAGTACCCAAGCACTTAAGTATTTGAAATGGCAAGAATTTACACCATGATTCACTCTCATCTCTTCAAGCACTGGCTGAAGAGCTGCCTTCAGCATCTCTTCAAACCTCCGCAGCCGTATGGGGTGAGCTGGGTCCTGCAGATCCTGCTGCAAAAGGGCTGATTCCAACAGCAGTTGTTTGACAGTACGGGCATTAATCACTTCTTGAGGCACAGGTTCATTTGTCATAGGATTTTTGCCTCTGCCTACTTAAATACACCCCCCCATGTTGATCTGTCTTAGGGTGATCCACTAGATGCCTGGCTTTCTGTAGGGTTATAAACAAGTCTCAGTGTTCAGGTGAACTGTAACCTGTAGGTGCATCACTGTTCAGGGTGTGAATGAAATTTTAGGCTCTTCTATACAGTAAACCGAGATTATCCTAATTGTCAATTATGAACATACTAATTACCGTGAGTTTTCATATTTGTCTGCTTGTGTGAATGGTTTAACAATGAGTGGATTTCTACCCCAGAGAGTATTTACTGTTCAGTCTGTGCCTGTTGAATGAAGGAAAAAGAATGTTGCTGGTATGATGACTTAGCATCATTGGTAAATTTGCTTTAAGAAAAGTCTCTTAAATATGAAAACAATGTGTATAACATTGTCTAATGAGATTAAATGAACCCAGTCAACTTGAAATTAAAGGATTCAATTCCTGGTTCTGCCCAGACTTCTTGTATGACTCTGTATGAAGTTATTTAAGCTGTTATTATATGCTTGGATTTTCCCTCTAGTACTTGCTGAGATGGTAGTGTAAGCATTGTGTTATTTAACTCTAAGCTGTTTCCTGTCTTCTCTGACTCTTTTATTGTCTAGTTACTGATGGGGTTGCATTGCCTGGAGCAACACTTAGGAAAGGTTTGGAGGGTGAGAGCAGAGGCAAAGGAGGGAGCCTTATAACAAGTCATGCCTGTTCCTGATGTGTAAAATGATATAATCCTATCCTGTGGTGCCAGATCGTTGAGAGCCCGGTGTGTGAGACTTGTATCGTGTTGGTGGGCTAGAGCTTAATGTGTGCTTCCCTAGTGGGTCTCCTTAAAGTTATCTGGTGAAGTACTCTGAGAAGGAATACAAGATGTGAATTTCTAGCTGCAAAGAGGACTGAACTCTCTTGTTAGGAAAGTTTTATATCATAAACCTGAAATAGTTGCAAATGTTTCAGAATGCTAGCTGAGCTGAGCAGTCAGTCCCTCCCTTTGTTCAGAGCTGCCCTCTCGCTTCATTGGAGAGTGGTAGCTTCTTCATGAGCAGTGACTCTTGCCTCCCTTCTGTCCTTTTTAGACAGTTCTTAATGCTGTTGGTTCTTAATATTATCAATGCTATTAAGTTAAAAATTTGTAATAGCTTCATTATTTTCCCTTCTTAATAGGCAACTTGGCTTTCAAATGGCAGTGTGTTGTCCTTCTCGGGAGGTGGGAGTTGAGTTTTCAGGAGTCTGAATTCAAAGTTAAATGTATGATGACATGTTAAATGAAATGTGCCTGTGTGGAAATGTCAAGAGGCTTAAGGACAAACGCAGTCTAGAGACTGGGTTCTAGCAAGATGTGTTTGTTTATTTATTTATTTGTCGTCGCATTACAATCGGTGCATATTTGAACAGGTCTGTGTGTAGAGTGATGTACGTGACTGATACCAGAGTCTGAGTTACATAAACTCATAAATGTGGCTTCACATCGCCTGTAAATTGGAGAACTATCACTTGAAAGAAAACAGACAAATTGTTAAACCTTGAAAGTTACCATCTGTTATCAGTTCACATTCTGAAGGAATGTAGCTATGATAATTTAACTGCTCCATTACCCAGAATCTTGATTCATAGCTTGGACTTTTTAAGTTTGAGCCCTGCTGTGTATGGTCCAATTTCTGTTCAACTGCGAGGCGATGGGAAACCCATGTGTGTGCACGCAGAGCCCTCGGTAAACATGAGAGAGTTTGACTAGCATCATATTTGCTTTGGATTATCAATCTATTGTTGATGACAACCTATCAAACTAATTAGCTGTACCATTTTTAATGGCACAGCTAATTAATAGTGAATTTAAAATTAAAATTATAATCAGTGCGAACATGGAGGGAAGCAGTGAGGAAAACATGAGAAGCTGTTAAAAGTGTATCCTTCACAAGAACACTGCATGTGAAACCAACCAGGAAAATCTAGAATGGGCTTGAGGGAAACTTCTAAAAATGTGTTGAATCACACAAACCGGGTTTTTTCCTCTTTCTTTCAAATGAAGTTATTTGGCACCCTCTCTGCTGACAGATCTGAAAGAGAAAAGTGTAGGTGCTGTTCAAGAAAGGGAAACAGTCTAGTATCTCAGCTCTGAAGTTTGCAAGGATCTACATTATTCTTAGGAGCATCTCCAGTTCTTAAGAAAAAAACTAAAATTTGTGAATATAGGGTTTTTATCAGTAGAGCTGGGCTAAATCTGTTTGCTGCATTGCAGTTCTGCAGCAGGGTGGGTTGTGGTGGGCTTACAGATGGAACACAAACCCATTTGTAGTGAAAGGGTAAAATGTCATTTGGTATTGATACAATCTCAATTTAATGTTCAGAACCTTCCCATTTTGTTCTTGATTAACAAGTGGGGCTGATGAAGAAAGACCACATCTCAGGCTTATTTAAAAACCAGCAGAAGCTGCAGAGAGTGCTGTGACTATAGGCCTGCAAGAAAAATGACATCTGTGTTGTGGCTTAGGGAAGTGGGAGAACCGAACAAGGTGACTTTGGAGCTCCATTTTATGTGTAGGATTGTAGAAAATATGCTTGAGATGTCATCTATTCCATCCTCTTCCCCTGAGGCAAGATCACCAGACCTGTATCATGTCTGCAGATAATCCTTAATCATCCTTATTGTTAGAAATGTAAATCTTAATCTCCCTGGTTGCTATTTAAACCCAGCAGGTCTTGTCTTATTCACTGTGGGATGGAGCAAATTATTTATTCATCTTTTGTAATCTTTTTTTTTTTTTGCTTTGTGTACCCAGTGTCTTCCAGACAGAACTACTTCTTTGCCTGCTGTCAGCTGTGGTAGTTCATGTTTTCAGATTCCCCTCTCCTTTGCACTTTTTCCAGGTGATCCAGCTCTTGAAGAAAAGATGGTTAACTGTGGCTATGGCAGTGATGGCTGTGAGATGCCCGGCTGAAGTAGACTGGTTATGTTGAGCCTCACAGCTGATTATTTAGTCTATTACCACACTTTTTACAATATCCTGTGATCTGCTGAGACCCTGCATTTTTTTCTGCATAACTCTGGTGGGGTGGGTTGATGGCTGTGCTGCATTTAATTCTTCCTGCCTAATAACATGATGTTTCATATTGAATTGCAGTTGCTTTTTTCATGCCACTTCTCCAGTTTATCATTGCTGAGTTCAGATCCTATCAGGCAGCAATCTGATCACCCCCATCTTCCTTCTCCCTAGCCTGGTGTCATTTGCAGATTTAATAAGGATATTCTCTAGTCCATCATCCAGTTGTTAAGGAAAATACTGAACAGCGTAGGCTTGGATCAAGTCCCCATGGAGTCTATTCTGAAGCATACTTCTGTTTTGACAGCAAACCATTAGATTCTCCCAGAGAATATTTCAACCAATTTTACATTTAGCTCACATTTCCCTAATTTGCTTATGACAATATCAAGTAAGAATTTAATGTCAGAAACTTTTGCAAAGTTAAGATGTATAGAGAGCTTTGGAAGGTGGGACACAGATGGAAATTGTGAGAAAACAGAATTTCTTTGTACTGAAGCAGGTGACTGGGTTGGGGTGGAGCAGAGGAACAAAGGAGTGTCAGAATAGGAGTCAGCTGGATTTGTGTACATACTGCTCTCGAGTCAGAATAAAGAGAGGTAGGTGGTGGCTGAAGTCCTGAATGTTTCTCTATTTTTAGATCTTTACATAAAGCCAACAGTTAAGGAAGTAACATTTAATTAAGTGAATTTGGAAGAAAAACAAGATGAGAAAAAGATTTTCAGAGCTATCAAGGGATAGATTCAAGGCAGGCATGGCCATCTCAAATGTTTATGACAAAGCGGGTGTATTAAGATACGAGTTCTAGGCAAGAAAGTCCCATTAGGAACCTCAGAAGCTCCTACAGCTCAGTTTACAGAGACAGAGGTTAGGCTGTGAGGTGCTGGGTGGGGGGACAGAGTGTTAAAGGCAAGTGGGGGCAATGATGGGTTTATTAAGACAAGCTTGAAACATCCATCTGCTGTCAGGACCGCAGGATGCAGAGAGAAGAGAAGAAGCAGGCTAAGAGAGTCAACAGTACAAGTGTGGGTAGGGTAGTATGTGGAATTAACCTGAGAATGTAAAGTATTAATAGAAAGCAGGTCACAAACCTTTGTGCTAGTGATTTGGAGAGGTCTTGTTTGCCTGGCCTCCTGATGTGTGCAGACAGATCCCAGGCCTTTGCATGGGAGGGTTAGTGTCTTCACATCAGGAACTGAGGCAGTATCTGATTAAAATGTATTCATACTTAAATTCCTCCCATTATTTCATGATTTATAGAGCTATAATTTTTGGTTTTCCCTGTTAATCCCCCCCAACATTTCTACTCTCTTTTCTTCATTGATACAGAATTTAACATAGAAACATCTGGGTTGGAAGGGACCTCTGGAGGCCATCCAGTCCAACCCCCCTGCTGAGAGCAGGGACATCCTCAACTAGAGCAGGTTGCTCAGAGCTCTGTCAAGCCCCACCTTGAATGGCTCCAGGGATGGGGCCTCGACCACATCCCTAGACAACCTGTTCCAGTGCTCCACCACTCTCGTGGTAAAGAACTTCCTCCTTGTTTCTAATCTAAATCCACTCCTTCTAATTTCAAACCATTACCCCTTGTCCTTTCACTGCAGGCCCTCTCCAGGCTTTTTATCAATAGTTACTTCTGCATAAATAGTGTGGACTCACAGTTTTAGAGGCGCTTCATATAAAACTATGGTAAAATGCATTAGTAAATAAATTTTCTGGATATTTTTGGCCTAGTTTCCAAAGGAAATGAGGCTTACAAGATTGGATTGTATTCCTGTCTTACCTACACATTTAGCCTTAGAAATTCCTGGCTTATCCTGACCAAATTCCATAGAAGGTCCACAGGTGTTCCCGGACATGTGCAGCTTGGTGCAGAACAGCACTTTAGCATCATTCCTTCCATGTCCCATCTCCTCTCCTACCATTCCTACCTATCTGCTGAGGTCTTAAGGTGAATTTAATGGTTATCTATTCTGGTTAGTCTGGCAGCTGGCCAGTCATCCGGTGGGGAGCTTTGAACAAGCCAATACTGTTAACAGCAGCATCTGTTAAAGAATGCTTACTACTTCAAAAAATCGTGAAATTCAACCAAATGGAACACACTTTCCAGCTTGTTTTAATATTTATATGGTCCTAGCAGACCCAGGAATAAAGATTAAAATAAAACCTGTAATTTCTAAGAGGTAATATGGAAGTCTCACTCTTGGGAAGGTGATTTGCTACTGGCTTGTCACTGTGGGCCTTTTAAGTTGATATGATTTCCTCATAAAATATTGGTTTCCCACAGATAGTTGTAAAATCTTTCTGGATGACATATTTTCAAAGGAGGTTTCCCAGCATCAAAATTAGGAATTAATTTTTGGCTAGGCTGTAATCCATTGAATAGATAACAAATACATTTCAGTGTTTAGTATATATCACTTCGTGGTGGATGGTTACCTGCTGGCTTCATGCAATTATCATATGTCTGAATATAGTTTTAGCATAAATTATGCTGATAGCTTGATGAAGCCTGTGAAATGTGGTCAGATGAGCAGATCAGACTGCAGGCTGCAGCGTGGGGTTTGAATTCGTCTTGGTGCAAATACCTTCTCACGCAAACCAGAACCCCTTACTTATGGTTGGAGAGCTCCAGCAGCCAGTGCACAGAGTGGTAAGCACGGTTTTAAAGCTACTCCAAAACAAGCGGGAAAACTCTCACCTGTAGGTATTTCCTGAATAAAATGTCTGTCTTTCACAGAATCGAATTTTAAAAGCTGTTCTTTCTCCTGCTGTTGTAAAAAGAATTTTGAGACGCGGTTCGGTTATAAGCTGGTGCAGTTGTAGACAGCACGTGTGTGTTCAGAGCTTTGGTTTCTTTTTCTTTTCTGGAGTTGGAAGCTCTGGCTGTTCTAATTAATTATGCCGTGTATAACAATGAATTAAAATACTCATTTTAATCAGTTGCAGTTTAGGTTTATATAAGGAATAGCAATTATTAAGAACTCAAGCTGGTTTTTGGAGGCATGAGGCTGAGACTGGCAGTACGACCACACCATGTGCCATCACTCTTCATAAAGCAGCGAGGAGACTGGAGCAGGGATGAGGAATTAGACAGTACATCTTCTCAAGGAACTTCCTTGGTTATCTCCTGCCACTAAATTACTCAGTTTTGAGTTGTTGAAGGTGGTCAAGAAATCCTAACGATTGCTTTTAGAGGTTTTTCTTGAACTTTGCACCTCCCTGTTAATTCCTAGTCTGACTTCACATTTCCTGGAAAAAAAAAAACAAACCAAAACCCAAAAAACAACGGGTTCTGTATAGAAGGTCTTAGTTGAAAGAAGTGAGAGAAATCTGTAGAGGCTGTTGGGAAAGGGGGGTTATGGTGAGAGGTTTTAGAAGTGGAATGTTGAAAGACTAAGGAAGGAGGCAGGAAACGTTGCAAAGTCAAGAGAAGGAAGTGGAGAGAAAATGCCTGGAAGAGGAAGTGGGAGAAGATGCACTGTGGTCAGTTAGGAGGTCAGATGAAGTGGGGAAATAAAGTTAATCCAGGAAAAGACTTTATTTGTTCTGAGTATTAGATAATGTATATGTTTGGGAATTAGTAGAACAGCAAAGCATTTCTGTAAATAAGTAGTGTTAAAGTTCTGAAGCCATAATAATATTTTTACTTTTAACCTTGAATGTGGGCTTTGATGTCAAACTGCAGCTTCTCGTTGCATTTTTAAAGCCATTATGAGTACTAATTTGGGGATTCTCTTGGCTTTCGACTGTAACTCTTCTGCAGCTTTTTTTCAGAAGTGTGTGTGCCTAGGGGAAGGGAAGGTGCAGACAGAAAATTACCCACTTTTGTACAGCAGCATAAGGAAGTGTAGGTATTTATGCAATACTTTACTGAAATACCTTTACTTCTGCCAGTAGATGTCACTGTGGATAAAAAATACCAGCGCTTAGTAGACAAAGGAGGTAATTTGCTAAATGAAAATTCAACCTTTGAAAGTAGATTGGGGGGGGCAGCAATTTTTTCCTGAAGGAAGACTTTTTTCAGCATGTAAAAAAATGGATTTCTTACTAATCAGGACATCTGTTTTTACCCACTACAAGCCTGTATTTTTTGGTCATCTTCTCTCGACTTGGGTAAGTTCATGGCTTTCTGTCTGACTTCCCAGGGGTGCCTGTGTAGGAGTGTGCCTCTGTTCAGCTCAATTTTGAGAGTGTTCCGTGTTTGGGGGTTGCTTTAATATGCACCGGTTGTTGCTACAGTGTGGATGGTGCGGGGAATTGGACATGGAGGAAGTGGCTTCATTAAGGTTGATTTGGAGGGGGGAGCAAGATGAGAAAAAAAAATTGCCCATGTGATTGGCTGGGAGAATAGCTCTGAATTATGGGATCCATCTGTTTCCTGTAATGAATTCATAAACCCATCAAACAATGACCTGAACGAATTGCTGAAGGAAAAAAATAATACACTGGCATGATATGTTTAACGCACTGAGGCATTGGCATTGTATAATCAAAAATTCTTCTCACATCCAGCACTTTGTAATGGAGCTGCTGTGTTTAATAGAAGCTGTAAATAAATCCTGTCACAGTAGCAGCCAAGAATGTGTTTCTGGGTTTAACTGTTTGTCTTCTGGAATGTCTGCTCCTTGAAGGCATTAGAAATACAAGTTTTATAAAGCTGGAGTAGGGGATTCTGAAATATAGGGAAATGTTAATGAGGTGAATGAAAGGAAAAAGCTGCCGTAAATCAGTATTATGTGGCTTAACCAGTTTCTTTCATTTATGCATGTTCTTTCCTTATGTCATAGAAATGTACTTAAAAGCTATTGTTGTAATTGAAATCTGTTAGACTGATCCTATTCATTATATTAATAAAATCCACCTACAATTGCTCGTAACATTTTTTTTTTATGCAGTTGGGATTCCCGAGATTGTAATCATCAAAAAGCATATGGGGTAATTATTGGATTTGTTTGGGTAAAATTGGATTAAGAAGTTTAGATACCATTAAGTACTGATAATTATTACAAGCAAGCTCATTGTTTAGTATATGTACAGCTCTCAGAATGTAGAATAAGCAGATACCCATCACAAACATCTTAAGAGCAAGCAGTCTCAAGGCTTTCATTTTATGCCTTTAATTGTATTTTTGCGAGAGGCTTCCTACTTAAATGTTTTTGCTTTAGCTCTTTAATCATGTGCTAGTTATGGGAATCACTTTGCATTAAATCCTTTCCCCCATACGTTTGAAACAATATTTTTAACATTGAAGCAAATTTAGCCATAAAGGCTACATTTTAATTCCTGGCTCTCCAGCAGCTGCCCACATAGCATTAGCCGTGACAGTGTATTACGTTCGGGTGAAAGGGCAGACAGGCTGCTCCTTCAGGGACTGGCAAGGTCTCGCTATAGATTGGCAGGCTGGCCCTTGGGGCTGATTAAATGTATAGCACACAGAGCATCACTGTTCCAGGCAGCCTCTGCTTGACCACAGGCTCTGCTGGGCTGTATGCAAGAGGTTGCTGTCTGGTTTGCTTTTAGCCTGCAGTGTGCTAAAATACTATTATGTCTTTGTACGTTGTGTTCTGCAAAGGGGTAGCCATCATCTCAGAGTATGTCCCATTGTAGGAAGGAGAAGGTCTGAAGGGTTTATAAAGCCACTCTTAGAGTGACAGTTCATACCTAGGAAATCTGATGTAGATGCTTTGAACGGTAGGTGTTCCTCACAGTGTGTATCAAACCAAAACCACTGCTTAAACATTCCTGAAGCTGACTCTAATAAAGAGGTGTTGAGTTTTTCTGAGGAGTACAGTTGTGTTGTCTTCTAACATATATTCTCCAAATAGTATTGCTACATTTGGAGTCTAAATTTGAAGGCTGAATTCTAGCCTGAGAAGAAGCTGGAATTTGGGAATCAAGCCCATTCCTATGACATTGTTCACTCTTTTTGCTTTATTTCCTGTCAATGGTGTAATTAAACGGTTATTTTCCAGCTGCCATGATTTGTATACACTGTATTCTTGCAAGACCTTCCATTTAACTAGTCTGACAGAGATTCTGATATACAAAATAAAAACCACTTTGCTGTGTTGATTAGAGAAAAACCAGTAATACTATTATGCAGAAATATTTTTATTCTAAAGTACAGTGTGGTTGATACTTCAGTTTTCTTTGTCCTTTTCTCTGATTCACATACTTAGAGGGAAACATTATTTCTAACACTGACATTGGGTTCCTCTGGCCACACCTTTGTGATGAAATGGTTTTGTTAATTTATATTAAAGCAAAAAGTGTCACATATTCTAAGACTTGCATCAGTGATCATAGAATGGTTTTGGTATGTGCACCTCTTCATGCAATTCATACATATATGCACAGCTCTGAGAATGTAATGCTTTCTAAAAAGCAGCCTTCCCTGCTTTCTGAAATGTGTCCAGTTAATGAATATGCAGTATGCAAATCTTGGGGACGGACAAATACCAGTTCTGCTGGCATTGTGCCAGTTAGTGGGTTTAATTCTCTTGTACACTTTCTTAATTCAACGAAAATAATTTCTTAGTTTAAAGAAATAAGCAGATCAGAGAAGGCTCTAGTGTCTCACTTTGCTGTGCAGTTGTTCCTTCCAGCCTCTTTTCCCAGCTGCTCGGGACTTTGGGGTGCTGCAGGGTTAGATGACAGAGCTGAGCTGGCTGTGTGGGAGGTGTGGGGTGACAACGTGGGGGAGCAGTCCTCATCCCCACCCACTGCCTCCACTGGCCCAACACTGCTCCTTCTCTTCCCTGCCGTTCCCTCTGATCTGCTGGCATAAGGGTTTGTGTGGATGGTTCCTTATCAGGGCTGGAGAGACCTCCTGGCTGGAATGGTGTAATTGGTTTTGGTAGCTCTACTACACCTGGAGTGCTCTTCCTGAATCCTGTGACCATGAGCAAATCACGTAGAGCTTCATCTTTGACACAAGTACTGAATACTACTTGGAATTTCACTGTTGGTAAGTGCTTGCATCTTTGCAATAGTAGTAGTCATAGGTGGCAACAATAACAGCTCAAGACCTCTAATTTTCCCATTTCTGCTCTCCATCTCCCAGCTGAAATGGAAATAAACGCTTTGCTCAAAATCACAAAAATTGATACTACATTAGTTATCCTTTTCATTTGTCAAAGCAAGCAAAAGTAGGTAGGAGTTGGCTTTTGCTACAATTTCAGGTTTGGACAACAGGCACTTTGATCTGCACATGCATGAGCGCAGCCATCCCAGGCCTGGGATGGCAGGTGGTGGTGACCCCTAGAAGCTGTGTGGTCAGAGCCAGAGAGCGCTCTGGGAGGACTGCCCTTCAGTGAGAGGATCACCGTAATTCATGGATTATGCTGATTTTCTTTTTTTTTAAAGGCCAGATGGAATGGTAAAGTCAAGAAGATATTAAAAAAGACCCAGTAAAACTGGAATAATATTCTGTATCATGTGGGTGACAGTACTGTATCGTGGAAACAAAACAGTTCTCACATACATGTTGAATATGGAAATTTGATATTTGAAATGAGTTATTCTGCATTTCATAACAGTTTTCATCTGCTTTACTAATTGTCAGAGTTAGGGTAAATTGTCTTGTTTCCGAAGGTAATGGTACATTTTGAAAAGGCAAAGAAGGTTTTATTCTCTGCTTTTCAGATGTTACTAGTACTTCTAAATTGTTTTAAAGTTTGGGGTTTTTATTTTGTTACAGAAATAAGTATAGATGAAATTGTTTAGGCTTCCAAAAGAAAAGTCTTGGAGAAGAAAAGTGCTGATGGTTGCTGTCAAACTTGGCATGTTTTTTGCTTCTTCAAGCCCCCTCTTGCTTTGAAGCCACCCTTGACACTACCTTGATGCCTTTTCATCATGGCTGCTGTGGGAATTGATGAGTTTTTCAGGTGTGCCAAAGCCTGGAGAGGGACTGAGTACTGGTTTCATAGTATATATATGACCAGATAAGGTGCAGCTTTGTACTTGCTGGACATGCCTGTGATGAGCTGGGGGGATACTCGCTTCTGTACATCTAGAATTTGCCCACAGAATTTCTTCTGGGTGGCCACGCAGCTCTGGTAGAGGCTGCCAAGGGAGCTGAACAGCTCAGTGTGGTTCCCTGCCAGGCACTCCCATCCCCGGCCGGCACCGTGCCGCTCTGCTCCAGTACCCCTGCCCCAGCTCCCTCATGGCTGCTCCCGAAGAGAGCCGGCCCTGCTGACCTCGCTGTGCCAAGCTCTGCGGGCAAATTCCATTGCAGACCAGGCTGGGTCTGACCTGCTTATTCCAGGCAAGGTTAGTATGGGGCATATCAGAAATGCCAGTGTAGATGACTGGGCTGTCCTGAAATCTGAAATGCTTGATGCAAAGGTTTATGAAAAGACCAGGAGAGAAACAAAGATTTGTGTGATTGCTGAGTAAGCTGGTGGATCAGGTCTTTGAATTTATTTTGGAGAAATAGGCCTGAAAATAATAGAAGCCTGAAAATGTATGTTGCTGTGTCTACAGGCAGCGTGATTTGATGTTAATATTGGCAGTCTGGCATCCAAAACTGAGAAACTGCTGAACTAAACAGGAGTGGCTGCTCTAGATGGGTGCAGTAGCTTAGTGGGCATTCTGTTCAGTACTAAGTTGTCACATCTCTCTCTTCTCTTCCCTTCTGTTTTAAACCGTGCAGATTTGTTACAGGGAGGAATAAAGACTCAAGTACTCTTAACAGGCAGTGCATTTTGTTTAAGAGAATAACACAAATTTATCCTTATTTTTAAAACTTCATGATGTTTTAATTCCAGTAGTGTTTAGCAGACATCACATTTTGTCCTGGTAGTAAAGAGGCTAAAGCTATGGCAAAGGAGCTGTTGAGACATTATTTAGTATGTTTAAAGGTTTTAAACTTGAAAGATTCAAGAAAAGCTCGTGCTGCTTTTGTGTGGAAATACCGATGTGCAAATAACCATAAAAATCTATTTCTCTGCAGTGTAAACTTGAGACACAAATTTGTGTTCAGCCTGTTCTACAGAGTGGTCAACATACTTAAATCTGAGAGAAGATGAAATATATTGGTGTTCTTTCTGTCCCAGTCTGAACTAGTTGTCTGGTTTGGTACCTGTAGCAGATGTGCTCTGCAGGTACTGGGGAACTAGGTCCTCTCTCTGAAAGACAGAACCTTTTGTATCATTAAAAGTAATGCTAACGTTGATTAAAATAATGTTGATGGAATCCATGAAATCCAGGTTCATGAAATCCATTTTTTAGCTGAATTTGAGTGCTTGTTACTACAGAGGAGTTCTTTAGTTGCCTGTGGTATGTGGAAAAAGGATGGGGTGGACTTTTTCGTCCTTGTGCCCGTTCTCTTGTCTTCTTGCCAATGTGTAGCTAAGCTGAAATATGGTTTCCTTTTTCTGTTACTACATTCCAGTGTTGGGTCAGAAACGAGAAGTGCTCTGCAGAGAAACTTGGTCTATGACTTCACAAAGTGCAGCAGTGGTTCTTGTGCTCTTCAGTGTGATACAAAAATGTGGTGTTTTTTTGTAAGAGTGGATTAAAAAAAATATCCCCCCAAATTAGACTTGTTATATCAAAGGAGTTGATAAAACATCCTCTCTTTCCAATGAAAGAACTAGTTGTGATCTGAGTTTTAATCATAATTTTGAAAACATAAGCCCCATATTTTTGAAGGCCTTAAAATTTATTTATTGAATAAATTACCTGCAAGCATAGTTTTGCAACATATTTGTGCATTGTTGTTGGTGCAGAGGACTTGCTCATGTGTCTACCAGATGGATAAAGTAGGAGTAACCTAAATTAATTTCACTTGAAAACTTTTCTTGCAGCTTTTCATTACCTGGAAATCTCTGCCTTGCTCGTTTGCTGAAATTCAAGTTTCATACCGTGATCCTTTCTGTCCTAATAACTCTTCCAGTTTAAAACAAGCAAACAAAAAAGATTTACTCTATGCCACTATTTTTTTATGTAATAGCTATTTTTTTTCTGAACACTACCTGAGCATAACAATTATTTCCAGCCATGCTTTTATTAATCATTGTACTCGTTTATGGTAAGTGTTCTTAGACATCTTGTTTTGACAACAATCCAAGCTGTCTTAAAAATGCTGGAAGTGAAAACATCCAAGTTTTTCACTTGCTCTGTTGTAGAGTTGATAGGAAATTGGTGTGTTTCTTCCTAAGTATTTTACTTTCCCAAATCATATTTAGTATAAACTCGCAGGCACGAACACTGACATAAACGTTTGTGTGTATGGGAGCCAGTTGAGTACTGGCCTGAGTCTGGTTGTGCAGATAGGAACTGTTCAGTCGTCCGCCTAGACGCGCTCTCCCCCTTGTGCAAGTATTTCCAGTTGTGTGCTGCTGGCTCCTGATGCAGCCTGGGAGGTGGGATGGGTGTGAGATAAGGCTCAGGGGGTTGGCAGAGGTCAGAAAGGACGTGTGGGCTCTCCCAGAGTTGGGTGTGAAGCCCGTGTCAATTATATTCTGGTATGTAAAGTTTACAGCTGTACAGAATCAAGGTTTTTTCAGACATAGATTTCAAAATCCATTATATAAAATGTTTCAGGAGGCTGTACACGTTATAAACTCGCCCCTGGTTGTAATGCTGCTTCATTTAGAATATATTTTACGTATTTTGCCAACTGTTTTTTTGGAGACCAGAAAACGTTGTCCCTTAGCTCGGTTACAGAAAAAAACCCTCCACAGCTTTCCTGGTATTAAAGCAATTTTTGGTCTTGTTTCTTTTTATGTAGTGCCAGAACCTATTAAGACCAGTTTAAGCCAGCCCCAACCTGCCGGTACCGGTACCAGTACTTCCACCAGCACTATTACCAACAGCAGCAATGGCAAGCGTGCGTCTGCTAATGGGCAGCAGCCGGCTGCGTCCCGTTACCTGCCTCGTGAGGTGCCTCCACGCTTCCGCCAGCAAGAACAGAAGCAGCTCCTAAAGCGGGGTCAGCCACTGCCGACTGGGACTCTGACCGGCACCAGCCCAGCCCAAGGTACTGGGCAAGCAGGGGCGAGTCCTCCTCCGCAGCCAGGAGCAGGTGGACAGCATCATCCCAGTAAGACCCAAACAGGTAAGAAGCGGAACCCAGTGAGATGTTGACTCGTTCTTTACGTAGTGATGCCCTCCACGGTTAGCACAGGTGCTGCAAAATCTTACAGAATGTTAAGAATTGTCTTAAAATAACTGGATTTAGAGCGAAGTGTCTGCTCTTGCTCTTGTTCTTACAGAATATATGATGTCATTTCTAGGATCCAGCCCCAAAAGGTTTTCTTATTTATTGAGATGCTCAGACCTGTGGGGCCTTTCCCCATTTTTTTCCTGTTTCTTTGATAGTTATAACCAATATTGTCTTCAGGAAATGTAAATATTTCAGTAATGATCATTCTTACAGAAGCATTGTTAATTTGAGTATTTCCAAGATTTTTACTATCCCGTTGGCAACGCTTTAGTTCTTTAGTGAGATCTTTGCATATTGTCACATGTTAAAATAAAAAAATAGGAACTTTACTTATGTTGTGACACTTTTATGCCTTTCCTTGCTTAAGCTCTCAATAATCATTTTGACACTAGGAAGAGAATACTTTGGGAAAGTAGTTGAGTACCTTAGGTCTATCTACCCCTTCATTCTGTCCTTTGCAGACAGACACACCAACCTTCCTTTGGCTGTTGGAAATAGCATCTTGAGGAGTAAGTCTTTTAGCTACCCTTTTTTTCCTGAAGCTGCTAATGAGAAAATAAGAAGCAGCTCTCTTCTTATTTGCCCGTCTCTTCTAAAGATCATGTGTAAATTTTACAGTGGAGATGAGGGTGGTCAGTAATTGGTATAAATCACCTTTTCCATCGCTTCTGTGTGTGTGTGCGTTGGGTTAGGCAAAGCGGGGAGTGCTCTAAGGTACAGTTATCTATGGCTTGGAAAAAGTTATCTGGACTAAGTCACAAGGGAGTTTTTGAGTATTTTTCTGTATGATCTCAAGTGGTGCTCATTATCACTCATTAATGTTGCCAGACGTCGCAAAATTTGGATGTGAACTGTCTGCATTTTTCCCTTTGGGCATTAGCAAGTCTTTCACTATTTTCACTGTACTTGCTGCTGTGATACTGAACTCCAGCAGAGAAAATGATTTGGTGTTGTCCTTAGAAGTTTCAATTAGATAAAATCATCTCTCTCAGAAATTACAGCTTTTTTGGTTACTGAGATGCATTCAAAAATATTACTCAACTACTCCCCAGAAACTCAAATCCAAAGGGCAGAGTAAAACAATTATTTATTTTAAATGTTGGTGTTTTTTTAAGGGAGGAAGAGGCTCTGCTTCTGTATTCTTTACTTTCCATCTCACTAAAGCCAAATATTAATCAATTCCCACCGGTTAGAGCAGCAGTCTCATCTTCTTTGAAAATCATGGTTCAGTGGGGTTGGTGGCTTCTGTTTGCTTTGGAGATGTTTGTTAACTGTCAGACTAATGTTCTGTGTTAGATATATTTATATAGAGAAACACAAATATATATATAATTATAGATGTTTATTATTTTATTTTCAGACATCTAGTAGTTATTTATATGGTAGAGACAAGTTGACCAACTCAGGTGGCTCAGGCTTCTTTCAAACATCATTATAGACATATCTGAAACATCTTTGTTTGATGTTTAAGAAACATACTGTAAATCATGGAAAAAAAGTCCGCTGTAAATCAACATAATCCATAAAAGAACATGGCTCTGTAAGAGCACAGTACTAGCTGTCTGACTTTGATCTTGCCAGATGCATTTGTATCTTCTGGTTTTAGACTTCTCCTGATTCCTGTTTTAACTTGCTGTTTAAATAAGAGTTGTTTCTGTAGTTTGTCAGACTGGCAGCAGAAATGTTAACACTGTTTTGCTTTATTATTCTTTTGCTACTTTTCTGTTACTGTTGGAAAAAATTAGAATACAGTACAAGTGAGATCAAGAGGAGTGCAGCAGCGTTTCAGCTTCATGCTACATTCTGTATTGTACAAAACAAATTAAAACATATCAAGCTCTTAGTAAAAGTATTACTTCAAAGCAATTAGTGCCCAGAGTCAAAAAGGCTGTTGTTTACTAGGTAAAGTCAAACCAAAAGCTTTCAAAGGCACCAGAAAATCCGTGTGCAGTTCATGGAGCAGGGTAGAGAATCTTAGACAAGCGAAATCCTTGGCTACTTTTGGTGTTTGTTTGTTTTGGTTTNACAGCAAGAGGTTGTAACAGTTTGAGACTTAAACGGTTGTGTCTTCCTAGTAGAAAGAACTCGCTGAAGACTAGAGCTCATTGAGTTCTCTCTCCAGCAGGTGGAGCACCAGTTTACTAACTGGAGTTACAAGAGAAAAAAACCTCAGCCACCCTAGCTGCTTGTAAGGACGACAGCTGTGTGCCTGGCTGCTTTGTGAGGCGGGGACAGGAGTATAGCACATCTCACTCGTGAGAGACCTTTGTAGCCATGAAGTACCTCTGTTGACAGTCTTATTTGATCGCTCTTACTGGCTTCGTCTTCACCTTGATGAGCATAGACAGCAAAGAATTTAAGAGGAGCATCCGGGGAAGGCCAAAGCCTTTTCATCTCTGCTGTTAGGATCTGAATAACTTAGTAGCCCTAGAAAAAATTGAGGATTCTATATCCTGAACACCTCCAGCACTTAATTTATGAATTTTCTGTGAAATGTAGTCAAACTGGATCAATTTTTTGTGAATGTGAAAATACAGAATTTTAAATGTGAGGACTTTTTGCCTTCATTCTCTTATCAATAGGAATGGTATTGCTTTGAATGTCTGCCCCTGGTTCCCTGGATATTTCATTTGCTAGAGTGCCTTAGCAAGTAAAAGTTCTCTGGACAGCTGAAGGGAAGGAACAAAAACATTGAAGTTGTTCAGAAGAATGAGTGTAGATACTTGATCCACATATAAACAGGAATTTTGTCTGTCTGGACAGCACCTCGAATGTAGAAGAGTGTTTACTTCATGAACATTATTAATGTCTCCAAACTCTAGAGGCAGTCAATAATATATCAGTGCTTAGGGCTTTCTCCCTCTCTGGTAACCAGACTGCCTAACCAGAGCTCGTTAGACCTGTCCTGGATTCTGCCCAAGCAAGTATCCATATGTAACTTCTTTATACTCCTGATGAACAACAGTAGCTTGCTTTGGTGGATGACCTGGCACTAATCAAAGAGCCAGGATCGACGGGCGCTCACATCTTGTATCCAGAAGATGCTTAATGTAAACTCATGTCTATAGCTTTTCTTTTTACAGGGTCATATTCCTTCATAGTTAACTTGAAATTATATGCAAACAGATTCCTTCCAGACGCTATTTATAACTACCTGGGTACAAGGAAGGCTCTTAGAGAGGCATTGCCAGCCTCTTCACTGTAAAAACCACACACTTTCATCTCTTAAGTCTCTTCTGTCAGCCACCTCTGTTATCTACTGCCTTGGCCTATCCAGAACACTCATCAGAACTGCAACTGCAGTGTCATGAATTAAAAGGGGTATTCTGCCAATGTAAGGCAAGTGGGAATTAGTGACCACGAATGCATTGTCAGGTTTGTCATTTGGAAATATCAGTGAAGTGGATGAGGGTAGTGACTTTTTGTTTCTCTTTTACAGTAATATATAAAACATTATCCAGAGAAACTGTTTAGGGAAGAAATTAAAACATTTCAAATTGCATAAAACATTTCAGAAATCTTACCCTTGAAAGCAGTCTTTTAGTCTGTTATGTTAACTATTATGAAACTATTTTCTGTAGTACTTCAGAGGATTTCCTGTACAATAGTTACTTGTCTGAAACTTATCTTGGGCTACAAAGCTTGTTCTTGCCATACCCCTTCTGTAATCCTCTTCAGTCTTGCACTGAAGGAAAGCTGTGTCTGTAATCTGTACGTAGTATTCTAATACCTAGTTGAGTTTGTTATTTTTCCCTGGATAGAGCTTTTTGTCTCTTCCATTCCCACTTTGTCGACTGACATCAGTATAGGTGGTGAATAGTTAACTTCCCTCACGAAAGGTGTGAGGCATCAGTGGAACGGCCCTTTTGTCCTGTGATCTAAAAGAATTGAGGTATTTTCTGGAAGCTACCATGGGAGATTAAAAATAGGAAGCTACCATGGGAGATTAAAAATAACAAGTAACATATCCTTCTTTGTTTCTTTACAAATTATGAAGTTTGTATAGGAGTCTCTAGGCAACCGCTGTGTGTTTGATGATTCTAAGAACAAAGATCAAAAGAAGTAATCAGTATTTTCTTGAAGATGCCTTTCACTTTTCTGCAATTCAGCAGTGTGAAACCAACATCCATCTACTCAGAAGAAATGTGCCGTGTCCTG
The DNA here is from genome assembly GCA_013399075.1 of Chloroceryle aenea. Classification (NCBI taxonomy): domain Eukaryota; kingdom Metazoa; phylum Chordata; class Aves; order Coraciiformes; family Cerylidae; genus Chloroceryle; species Chloroceryle aenea. The sequence continues at coordinate 64,500 of VWZY01009504.1, forward strand.
CAGGAGTCAGGGTGAAACTTCTGCTCTTCTTTTGTATTGGCGAGTGGAGTATTTTGTGGAACAGCTCTGTAACACATGTTTCTAAAGTCTAAAAAGAAATGAAAGCAAGTAATTCATGCAGCAGTTGGAATGAGAGAACACACAAGCATTGTGGAATCTGAAGAGTTACACTTTTAATTTGTTTTGTCTGTTACTTTCTGGGAAGTGGGAATCTGACAGCAGCTACAGAGATTTATTTTCCTAGTGTGGGCTGATGCCAGATTCTGTGCTGAACTTTCTTCTTTTCTAAAAAAGCTGGACATTTTATTTCAAGATGTCTTTAGCTGCAGATCTCATGTTCGTGCTTGGGGCATGGGGGGGGTGTGTTTTGAAGCCCTAGGGGCAGCTGGAAGCTGCGGAGTGCTGTCGTGTGGGAGGTTAACTCTTCTTACAAATATGCATTAACTTTGGGTTTGATAATTCTTTTTAGGAAGTTAAAATCATGTATGGCAATACTAATTTCAAATATCCAGCCCTTTAACTGTGGGTTACCTTGGAGTACCTTCTAATAGGGCAATTTTATGTGGTTGTAAAGTCAAATTAGAGAAAAATTTTAGGCAGAGATAATATCTTTTCTAAACCCAGTCAATATAGTTGGAAAACACAGATAACAACTGTATGTTAAAGTTTTTATCAGCTCTAGCAAAGTAGTAGTGACCTTCAAGCTAAAAGCATATTGGAACAGTTGCCCAGTCTAGCTTATTGTACTCTGTGATGACTGCAGGTAAACCATCTATATAGAAAAGTAGTCCTGGAGCATATGGATCCAGGCTCATCTCAAAACTTCAAAATGAGAATTTAGCTGATTTCCTGGAGGCATGGCAAGCGGGCTGATTTTTAATGAATAAAGCATATGTGAAACCTGCCTTTATGGAAATGATTTGCTGAACTTTATCTCTTTGGGTCTGTATTCTGTAATTCCACCAGCAGAATATCTTTTTTGGTGAAACATTACTGTGTTTTTGCTTTTAGTTGGAAAGTTACAGAATTAAAACCAGAAATTTGAGAAATTGATTTATTCAGGATCTTCCATATGAAGGTTTTTTTCATATGTAATAGTTAAAACACTGAATGCTATAAATTAGAAATCAGGGATTAGATAGTGTATTTATTGTTCTTCGTTTGCACACTTTCTTTCATTTCACACTTTACAGCAAATATGGGGCTTTTTAAACCTGAAAGAAGTGTTTTGTTGTATTATGGCTGTTGATCTTCAGTGTAGGACTTCACATGGCGATGTTGCTTTGTAAACACAAGAATTGGATATTTATATTACATCTGTGGAAGGTAACTGTATAACGCAAGCAGATAATGCTTATCTGCAATAAAACTGCTAACAGCTTTCAATTTTTACAGCACGTGCCTAGGTTTTGGCCACCATTTGCAGAGCAGTTCACCGCTCGTCAATATACAAAACATTTCTGCAGTGTGGCTGTGTGAAAGTTTTCCTGCTAGCAGGATCAAATTCACTGTTATGGCATTTCTTAAAGAACAAACAAACAAAAACCACCCAAAAAAACCCGCCAGAATTTGTTTTGATTAAATCTTTTGCCAACAGTCTCATCTAATTAGTGTTATAAAGGAATGTTCAGGTACGAGGTTGGATGATTGGTGACTGTGTTTGTCTTCTTGATTTGTTCCTCAGGGCTTTGTTCAGTGTTTGGTAGTTCTCATTGTCTAGTACACTTCCCTGAAAGAAGGTGGTATTACCAAAGGTCACTGATGACAGTTATATGTATAGACAAAAGGAAGTTAAAAAACCCATACAAGGACAAAACCGCAGCAGCTAACGTGGAGACCGGAGCTGGCCAGTGGGTACTGCCTGGGTGTGCTCCTGAGTGATGAGCTTTTTCTGCAGTGTAGTGATGGGAGAGTCTGGGGGAAGCAAGTCGCAGCTAGTAAAGGGTTTTGCCTCCCATGCAAATTTTCAAAAATCCATATGCTGCCATGAATATAGATAGAGAGGTAGCAAGCTCTGTGTAGCACAAATACAGGCATTAAAATGAAAAGTGATGGTAAAAACTCATCAGTAAACTAATCTTTGGAATGATTTTTTTTGTATTGTGTATGTTATCTGACATCAGGCAGCAGAGCGTGAAAAATAAATCTGCTGCTTCAAATCTATTTCACAGTGATTAGAATTTTTCACTGGGAAAAGAAAAAACAGAAATCTGTAGAAAGCATAAAAAACTGAGTTTTTGCTGTCCTCTCTTGGAAAGAGTGGGGCTGTGTGAAACCATCGTGACTCAAAGGCCACTCCTGCTGCTTTGGAATCGGTAAGAGCTGCATCCTACCTCCAGCTTTCCTGTGCTTGGCCGTGCTCTAGTGGTGGCCAGATACACACAGAGCTCAGGTGTCTGGGCAGCAAAAAAGGTCAGGAAACAAAGAATCTGGCAAGTGGTTAAAATGTGCAGACGGCAGTTTTTTGAAAGTGTGAGAAGAGACTGAGTAGCAGGACCTGTCTTTGATGGTGGAGAAAAAAAAGGTTGAAGGCAACTAAACAAGGTTAGACTGAGTTTGGTCCTTGGGAAGAGCAAAAAGGGAGTCATGCCATGTGAAACATACAGGAAAACAATTTCTTCATCTCGGGAACAGGTATGATACTACAAGAAACAAATTAAAACCAAAGTTTGTAGTTAGAAAAAAACCCAAAGAACAAAAAGATCATGCTTTCATAAATCCATTAGTAGTAAAAGGAGGGTCTGATGTTCAACAGGGAGAACCACTGATAGATGGCATCAGAAATACTTTAAATGCCTTTTCTGTTCATCTGTAAACTAATGATTGACTTAGAACTAAGGCTACAGTGAGTTAGAGTACTTAAGGAAATAAAATGTTTGCAGTTGTCTGAAAGTGATGAAATTCGTAGCAGACTACGTGGAGGATGGGTTGGAGCAGTCTGACCTGCTGGCATTCTGTCAGAGTGTGAGAATGAGAAAACAGAAAATTAAACAACTGGTGTTAAAGGGTGAGAAAGGAGAAGCTGAGGAATTACAGATCAGTCGGAGCAATCTGCTAGAATGATACTGAAAAATAACAACCAACCAGAGCAGCTATTTCTGTGCATTTAGAACTTTGCAAGAGAGACGTACAGAGCCAGCAAGGGTTCGTGGAGAGCAGGTCGTGCCCAAGGAGAGTGGTTCCCTGTCAGCAGTGCGACAGGCACTGCAAAATGGGAGGGAAAATCATGTCCTAGAAGTCAACTTTGTACAGCTTTTGACAGTGCCTCAGAAGACTTCCTGGTGATGGATGTGTGGTGGTGTAAATAAGTGGGAAGTACAAGACGAAACTATTGTAAGAAGTGTCATAGCTGCTCGGGAAGATGTAGACAGGGAGTAGCTATCAGTCCTTACGGCAGAATGAGAATGTTTTGAGCGAGAGTGCAGACCTGGAGCCTTTGATACTTGTGTCAGCCTTTTGGCTATAAACAACAGCCTTCATTAAATGTTTGATACAGAAGAGAGTGCAGGGCAACTGGAAGACAAAACCACCGTCTGGAGTAGCAGTGACAAAATTGTGTAATTGAATAAGAAAGAAAAGGGATAGGTTCTTTGTTTTGGCCAGAGCAGCTCCCTACACAACTACGGTTACATGTGTATCATGCTGCAAAAGTGGATCTGGAGTTGGCCACAGGGTAAACCAGATTAGTGGTGTCACACTGTGGAAAAGACTGTGGAAGAGGGAGGGATATAAAGAGTACAGCTTCCCCTGAGGCACTGCTGATAAGGCCTCTGTATACTGAGTCCAGTGTGGGGGACTGTGCCTCCAGGAGGAGGTGACCCAGCTGGAGGAAGCGAAGAGGAATGCAATGGGAGTGAGTAGAGATCTTGAAAACAGGCCTTGCAATGAGTGAAGGAATTGGAGCTGCTGAGTGGAAGACTGGAATTAGAAATGCAGAAATACCTAAATGACTGCCACAGGGAAGAAAATGATACGTTCTGTATGCCTGTGATGAATCAGATAAGAAATAATGGGCTTAAATTTCAACAAGGAAGATTAAGGTTAGACATTAGAAAAAATGTATGAGTATGAAGCTGTCTTATGAAGGGAGATAGAACACTTGGGAAGGTCCAGTCTGCAGTGCTGGAGGGCGTCCTTGGTGGCTTGGGCAGATGCTACTTGGTGCATACCAGGAGTAGTTCCTTAGATCGGGTGTGCTCTGCATGGCCTCTTCAAACCCCCTTTTTAAGTTTTCGGGTATGTTTAAGGATTTCAAATTTATCAGATGCCTGCCCTGTGGAGGCTGCTACCAGATAGGGTATGTGGAAGGGACTACGCACTCTGCCAGCACTGGCTGGAGTGGAAGCTGTGTGTTACTTGGTGCACAAATTTCAGTGTGGGCTCTGCCTCTTTCTTGGGGTTCTGCAAGGCCTTCCTGTGTACCCCTGTCCAGTAAAAACAGTCCTCTTGTTTTGTTTCCCTTCATCATCACCTGCCTTGATAAATTCATTACAGGAGGTTTGTTCTAATATAATACAAATATGATAAAATACAAGGAACATGGAACTGTATCTTGCATTCTCTTCAGTTTTGACATACAATGTTAAGTAATGTTAACTAATTTCAATCATGTATAGCAAGTATTAAAGGAATGCAATAAACCACGACAATATTTTCACTTCAAAGTAATTGCAGAATTGACTCTCGAGCTCAGTTTCCAGTTGCATTTGAAATAGTTTTCTGAATTAAACAAAACCAAACAGATTTGATTTTCTTTCATCTGTTGTGTTTAAAATGAGGTTAAACCTGTCCCGTATTCAGAGATTATTGCAAAGAAACAGAATAAATGTCTTCAGAAAGAAACCAGCTATTTTCAGGAGTACTTAATGGAACAGTTCTTGAGCCAAGAATAGCAGCAGTGATTGTGCTTTGGTAGTGAAGTGGCAGCAATTCTGAGAATGCAGCCAGACCTTTAAAGAGACATCAGTTGTGTATGATCCAGTGCAGAAGGGTGGAACTGCTCAGATGAGCACCTGACAGGAATCGAAACAGCAAATTTAAAATGTGCTCCATTTACTGCAGAATTAATATGTATTTGGGGCAGGGAGGAGGAGGAGGAAGAGCAATGAAGTGAGAAGGAGAAATAATTGTAAAGGAGTGTATTGATGTACCGGAAGTTTGTGTGTAAATGATCCTCTGAGATGTGTACATCCACACCGAGAAAAGTTTTCTACGTGTGTTCTCAGAATTTGTGATGCTGTTTAAGTCCCAATAATATTAAGCTACCCCCTCCCCCCTTCACTCCCTGGCTGTTCACGTCTTAAAGAGAGCCAGTGCCCTCCAGTCTGCCGTTGTTCAAAGATGGTGGGTCCCCGCTTCTGCAGGAGCCCTGATCTGCACTGCATTGTCTGGGCCAGTTCCCCGCGCTTATAAACAAGACGCCTTTGATTAATACGCTCTCGTGTTTGCCACTTAGATCTTTTTTAGATAGAGGCAGGGAAGTCATTAAGGGCTTGGCAGCGCGCCAATATACATCTGGGACTTGGTCTGCTGCTCGCCAGCCAAGCGGTGGGAGCTGCTGCTGGGGCGAGCAGGAGGACGCCGGGGAGGAGGCGGGAGCTGGGGCTGGAGCTGGG